>QRDG01001387.1:470092-592198 GCA_012064385.1 Puccinellia tenuiflora
TTTTCTTAGCTCAGGACTCAGGTACATGTTTCCTTTTTTTTTTTTTGAGAACGCGAACACTTTATTAATCAGCTAGACATAAAGTCACAACAAATTGTTTCCCGGATGCAATCCGGAGGCACACCACGCCACACACGACACTCTAACTGCTCACTAGAACGAGCTAACAGATGCGCAGCAACATTCTGCTCGCGACGAACATGACAAATAAAACTTGAAGGAAACTAGCCAACAGATGCTTGATATCTTCGATCACAGGGCCACATCCAGATCGATCAAAAGCTTTGGAATTGATACGCTGGACGATTGAGAGGCAATCCGTAGCTAGAATTACACTCTCCATACCTTCCTCGATGGCAAAAGTAAGAGCCTTCCTTGCTGCGATAGATTCAGCCAGATCAGGTGTGACAACCTCCTGGAAAGCGACGCTGCATGCAGCAACACAAGAACCCATGAGGTCTCGGATCACCACACCCCCCTTCTTCCTAGCTAGATGCCGCAATAATATCTTCCATGTTGTATGGCCTTTTTCTTTCCAATTACATTCCGCTGAAGAAGTACTTTGTGATTTATTATTATTATTGTTATTATTATTACTGTCAGCAAGTGTTGTTATTTATTCGCTAGTGTCAACAATCTTAATCGATATAACAAAAGGAATTCATATTTCTACGCCGCGATACTAACCACCGGTACTCCTCTGCAGGGTTGATGCACCGCAGACAAAATTCCCTGCCGACGTGATTCCCATATATGATCTGGGTTTTGTTTGGTTGCTTCAACCGTTCAAAAAGGTGTTGTTTTGGCACTACACTGCTGCTATATTCAGGCTCAGAGTGTTGTATTCAGCTGTCCAAGTTACTGTATTCAAAGGATGTACGTAGTTTCGTTTCACATTGATGCCATGTTTCCTTGCAAGTATATATTGAGGAGTAGAGTCGGTTTCACTTCTCAGCGTGAGAAGTGCGTTCATTTTTCTTTCTTCCCTCAACTATTCTGCAATCTGCACCCTATACGAGGAATAAAAGATGTATACGTACCGCTTTGTGACATTATTGAGTACGGTTCGGTCATTTGCTGATTAAGAATTGACCGCTATATATATACCAATACGATGGATCATAGAGGAAACTGTTGTCCAGTGGTAGAGGACCTGGTGGAGCAACGGGGTGCATGTTAAGTTGTTTTAGCCACAACATACCTTATTTGAAGTATTAACTACCTACTGGTAATTGTTACTTACTTTTGAGACCAAATTGGGCCATGAGTTCAATTGCTCAAAGTGTGCCATGCTTATATTTTATTGTTGAGATTATGCCTCATTTTTCTTTCGAAAAGGGGAATGCCCCTGCTCTGCATCAAAGTGCTAGATGCCTAGATATGCCTTTTTTTATATTGCGGAAACCACAAATGGAGCCCGAGCTCCATGATGGGCATTTTTGGAGCATTCGTGTTGCACATTCTTGGGATTAATTTGATTCGTAACGCCATATGCAAACTTAAGGTCTTCCGACTGATATCACATGTCCCTACGCAACGGCCACATCTCCCTACGCAGCATCCCCTTCCCATCGATCGCAGCGGTGCTCGGCCGCATCGCCCTCCTCCCCGCCTGCGGGAGACATCTCTGTCCTCGAGGTCCGCGTGCCCAGCTAGAACCGGCGCGTCCCCAAGGAGCACTGGCCCACCGGTGCGGACCTCGTCACTCTGCTACGCGCCGCCGCGCGGCTAGCGCCGGAGTGGCTCGTCCTCGAGCTCGTCATGCCGGGCGGCCCGTCGAACCCGAACCCCGCCGTCGTCCACCTTTCGTGCTTCCACCACGCCGCCTACATCGTGCTCGAGTCGCTCCCCTTCGTCCTGCGCGCCGCCTCGGGTGCAGAGTTCGCCGCGGTTGTAGAATAGTATTGACTAAGGGGTTTAGGGTTTTCGTTGAATAAAAAACCCATTTTCATTTTTTAGTGTTAAAACAGGCTTTTTTTCTGAAGCAGCTACCAAAACGGCTCACCGAAAGAGGAACATCTAAATAGATAGAAAATAGTAGACCACCTTATAAGTGCATTGTTGAAGTGCCAAAAATAATTTTCAAAATATTTTTATAAATATAATTTTCCTATTTTTAAGTGCCAAAGACTACTTTTTAAGTAAGCAAGTACCAAAAATATGTTACAAAAAGTCATATGCATGGTGAAAAAGATTATATAGATGCCATATTTGGATTTCTCTCATTTTTCTAATCGATTTAGACTTTTTTTTTGGTAAATTTTGATTTACGGATTTAAAGATATGAATTATTTTATATTAAATGAAAAATAGAAAAAAAATCATATCTATGCCGACGGCTTTGCCGTCGGCGTAGCCCTGTGAACCTATTGCCGTCGGCATAGCACTGTGTCAAAACTACGCCGACGGCTTTTTTTACGTCGACGGTCAAATCGGAGGACTGTCCGCCGCGGGCTCTACGCCGACGACCCCGACAAAAAGCCGTCGGCGTAGCCTCTGGCCGTCGGCGTAGAGCGCCATTCCTGTAATGAAGAAGCCAACGTTGCACGGGAGATAGAGAAGCATATCGTTTTTTAATTGTGTGAGTTGGACCTGCATCTCTCAACAGCGGGGCATGTTTTTGGAGCATTCGTGTTGCACATTCTTGGGAGATTAAATTCATTCGTAACGCTATATGCAGGCTTAAGGTGTTCCGACAGACGTCACAAGTGATCGTCCACTCTGCAGATTACGTATCTCAATACGACATTTCGTACTGGTACTCTGGTAGTAGTTGTAAGTTTCTAACAAACGTATTTCGATGTTTTTAGAAGGAAAAAGCATGCCCTCCAAACTGACCGTGTCAGCCTACGGACTGGAGGACCCAGATTATCTCGTTGAGTGCTCTCGAAGGAATAGAAATATGTGGCTTGGAATGCGATGATCATGTGTATGATTTGTTGGAACTGGCATTCTCTTGCGCACTGACCGTCAAGTGCCATGTTTTTCTTTGATCATATACATATTTCTTTCTTCATAGCTAGATGCCGCAATAATCTCTTCCATGTTGTATAGTATTTTTTCTTTCCAACTAGTCCCAGTCTTTTCAATACAACTAACAAGTTATTTCAGTACACCTACTAGGTTTTATGAAATAAATTAGCAAATATTCTGATGTAGGTACATGGTCATTTAGCGTAACAAAACAAATATTTCCTTGCTGCCTTAAAATGCGCAGCGATTTCAAAAGAGATGCAAAGCATCAGGCAGCTAGCACAAGCAGCTCCCGTTACATCAAGAGCAAAAAAAAAAAAAAAACTGCACGATGCGGACATTATTGGGTCCATGCATCTCTAACTGGTACCAGGCTACCAGCATGCTCGTGGTATCCCTCCAAATACTAAGCTCCCTAGGATTGGAGGCCTCTGGTGCGTCCTGGCCCCACAGCACTTGAGGGTCCCGCATGTCAGCGTCAGCCTCAAGTGGCTGCTTGCGAACCGTCCTTGTGCGTGCGTGTGGGACCTTTGGTCGGTTCGCGTTGCTGCTCCGATCCCAAGTTCCCCACCGCCCATCATTCACCGCCGCCTCGGACTCGCCCCCTTCCCAAATACGGTACGCACACGACAGTACCCATCTTGCGCCGCTCCTCGCCGCGGCCTCTGCCTCCCACTCCGTCAATCTGCAGCCAGCTTGCCGTTGTTGCCTCCGTATACCTGCTTCCATCTCACCGGATGCGGTGCGGGTGTCTGCGACATCCGCACTATGCTGCACGTAGAGACGGAGGCAGCGGTGAGCTGCGCTGCACATCGCGTCCTGGTGCGGGGCTAGAGGAGTTCGTCGGGGCGGAGGAGCTCGTCGGGTGGAGGATCTCGTCGGGGAGGCCCGGTGCGGGGCGGGGAGATTCCGCAGGCGCACGCACCATGGAGGAGAAGGGCGTACCCAACCTCGCCGCGGGGACAAGAGGGCGACTGAGGCAGCAGCGACGGGCCGCGGGCGTCGTTGTCAGGGCGCGACCTGTGGACGCTACTCATGGTCCACTGCACGTGGACGTCGTCAGGGCGCGGACGTCGCCGGGACCGGGACGACGTCGTCGTCAAGCTGAGTACAGGAGGACGTCGAGGCGACACTCTCTGGTTGTGGCGCTGGCGGCTCGCTCCCGGTGCCCTCCTCCCCTCAAGCTCGGCCCGCATGACCCAAGAAACGGGCGGACGGGCCCCGCTTTGACTGGAGGCCTCAATGTGTGTACGTCGCTCGCCTCCCTCGGCTATTGTTGCTGCTGCTGCTCCCGTCGCGACGCGCCGACGAGCGACCAAGACCGCTGCTAGACGCGGCCATGCGTCCGTCGTCCTCTTCCCGGCCACCAACTGGACGCGCGCGACGACTATGGGCGGGCGTCCGTCGTCCTCGTCGCAGCGTCCGACGAGCGCGAGCGGGATGGAGCAGAGCATGGCGAGCTCCGACACTGCCCTCAAGCTGTTTGTGGTAATGCCAAGAAAATTAGACTAAAAAGAAGAGAAATAAAATGGGGCAGAGCATGGCGAGCTCCGAATCGGGCGGTTCCATGCTTCTGCCTTGTTTGACTGGTTGCCTCTAGCTTCACTTCGGGTTTGCCCTTCCTCTCCTTTTTCTTTCCGATCTGTGGTGCTTGGCTATTGCTTTTATTGTTTGTGTGAACAAACTGTAAGTATTCTTCAGTTGATGGAGGCACTTGTGAAGGCTTTCATGAGAGTAAAAAATATTTGAAAAGGTTCTCCGGTTGTATTTCTACTCTTTATTACTTCAATAGCTTAAATATCCCTGTTTTACGGCAAAGGAAATCCTTGTTGGTAAAAATTATGTTTTTTCAGCTCTTAACTGTAATTGTTAAAATAGATGCACAACGCTGCTAGAGAATGAAGATTATATAAATATCTGAATTTTTTACCAAATAAATTTCCTATTCAAATTTGGGTTCCTATTTAAGCTATTGGGGCATCCCGTACAGTTTTCTTTAAAAAATACAATTGGGATTTTGAAAGATTAGAAACATCTACGTGCCTGGATAATTTGCTGAGCTTGAAATAGTTTTGCTCATTTCTCGAGTAGGTTTTAGAAGTATATAAAAATATGGATCGTGGGGGTTGTACCCCGGATAGAATAGCTAGCGAAATGTTGCATGATGCCTCTGTTACAATGGATAAATGGGATGTAAGTGTTTCATTTGCAGCAGTCCTCTTGCTTCTTGAGGATGTATTGGTTGATGCATCCTTTGGCAGGTTATTGAAATTGGAACGCGGACAACTCCGAAGTGTCTGATATATAAATGTCTAGAACTTCAAGAATCCCTGTTGTGCTTGCACATGCTAGATTGGTATCTTCAATAGTAAACGTAAGTGTGCTGATTTTTATTTAATCTTAAATTTACATTGAAGTGGTCCTCCTAATCTCATAACACTGTATGGTGTGCTTTTGCACTAAGTTGCTCCAACTATATTTTCCCATTTGCTTAAAGTTGCAACTGAGCTTATGAACTTAACTTAAATAGTACCTTCTTTAGGATAAGGAAATTTATGCCTCAATTTCTATGAAGCATAACAAGAATTGAAGACATGGTTTTCTCAACAATAGTAGTTGATACTCTGGCCCTCTTATGAACGTGAAACATCAGACAACATCCATTGCACAAACACAAAGGAAATTCTAATCAACATAATGTGGATTATGCCATATTGCATATCTCCTCTAGCATCTCCTCCATTGAAGATTATATATTGTACAATAATAATGGGCTGGCAAACACTGACAACCATTGCTCCTTAGCAGCTATACTATGGAGTTTTGAGATTGGGCACAAGGGTGCCTGCATATTTCTGTCTCCAGAATGCAAGTATGCAAGCAAACAAACAGTCGAAGTGCTATTTACTTCCATTTACAACGCAGGGTTAACTGGTACACACTTGTCTTTATAACTAGAGTGCAGAGTTCATGGTTGAAGTAGTCAGAGTACTTCCAGACATTAGGACAACAATCAGAAAGGGAACTTCAAAGCATGTATAGTGAGACCGGGATATAAATATTTGCGGAGATAGTAGAGTACCTCAAAAGTTTACAAGTTGCTTGCACTTAGCACTTCCTGACTCACATTGCATCTTTTGAACATTGAAGACAATATTAGGTGTAGTGACCATTGACTTGCATATCACTTATTTCATCTGAGTATAGATAGATTGTGTAAACAATCTACTTTCGAAATAAACAAAAGTTAATTCTTTGTAAGCATTTTCCCAAAGCTACGGTACGTTTTTGTCTCACTTTACGTTCCTTCTGCTTTGCGACGGGTTGTAAACTCGAAAATTGGATATATCAATTAGATCTCGTGTCATTGTCCGGTCTTTATCTATGTGATACAATATTTTCAATTGTCAAGTCTTGTTGTTGCTGATATAATATTTAGAATTGTCAAATATTATTGCCCTCTCGGATTACCAAATTATTATTTGGGCACCAAGTTTTACTCAATTTTCAAAGAATTTAGTAACCTGAAAGCGTCTGCATGTCATGGTGGTTATGGTTTGAAAATTTAGACAAAGTTACAGGGTACCATAAAAGATGCAGATGCAACCCGCTAACCATAACTGCTGGAAAAATTAAACGTAAAGAGCAAAAACGGGGCGCGGCAAAGCGCGCCATCTCCTTCTAGTGTAAAAGATTCCATATATGCAGCGCATCGCAGCGTCATGAAGTACATAGCATGCATTATACTAGTAGTACATAGTGAGTATTAGGGTGTGTTTGGTAGCCCGTATGCTCTATCTCAACACAGCCCGGCCCATTCCAGCTATGCTGACCACATACAAATTGGTTTTACTCTATCTGTTTGGTAGGTTGTATAAGCTAAGCTGGGCTGAGTGGAGACCATGTTTGGTAGCCTGTATGCTCTGAGCCATGCCAGAATTTTTTAAAACGCGATCAGGTCCCTGAACAGAAAACCTAAAAAGCGATCAGGTCCTCACACCACTCCCATCGTCCATGACCGGAGCTAGGTGGCGCTGGACGCGAGCTAGCCGGAGCTAGGCGGCGTTGGGCGCGAGGAAGGAGCCTTAGGCGGCGGTGGGCGGCGCTGGGAGGCTCTGGCGACAGTGGGCGGCGCCGGGCTGAGGAAGAGGCGGACGGGCAGGAGGACAACAGCGCCGGGCGAGCGGACGAGCGGACCGGCAGCCTCGCCTGGGTCGTCCGTGGCGGCGCGAGGGCAGGAAACGGGGGCGGAATTCGCCGGTGCTAGGGAAGGAGAGGCTGCGGTGCTCGTGGTCGTCCGCGGCGGCGCGAGGCTGCGGTGCTCGTGGCCGTCCGCGGCGGCGCAGGGCGGCGGGGCCCGGTCTAGCGTGGACGGCGGCGCTGGGCGGAGGCGCAGGGCGTCGGGGGGAGGCCGAGGTGGGCGGAGCTGCGCGGCGCGAGGTGACGGCGCTCCGCGGCGGCTCTGGAGGAGCTCGGTGGCGCCAGGAGGGACATGGCGCAAGGAGGAGGAGGAGGGACGGTGCTCCGCGGCGGCTCTGGAGGAGCTCGGCTCCGCGGCCGTGCTGGAGGAGCTCTACGGCGGTCGGCGCCATCGGGAGAAGGGAGCAGGGCGGCGTCGGGTTGGGGAGAGAGGAGCACGGGAAGGGAGAGAGGAGAGGTTGAGAAGAAATGAGAGGGAGAGAAAGGTGGGGGTGAAGGTCTGGGGGCGGAGGGCGCGCGCGGGGGCCGGGCGAAGCGAGCCGGGTTCGCGAGAGAATCTCGATTGTGGCTTCTCTCCTCAGCCAGGCTGAGGAGCCTTTTCCGGGTCAGGTGGGCACTGCCCAGGTCGTCAAACCGGGCTACCAAACACGTGAAAGTGGGCTGAGGGGAGATTTTCTCCGCTGGCCCGGGCTACCAAACACGCCCTTAGTGTAATGCGGACGGATGGTGCCCGAGCTGAATACACTTTTTTGCAAATGCTGATTTTGTCTTTTTTGCACAGAGCACACGGAATGTCATTGATGCTGAGAATTTGCACGAATGTGAAGAATTTATATACATATGGCTCCAATTTTTTCAGAATTTTTCATAAAGTTTTATTATTTTTTTGAATTTTTCATAAAGCACAGGAGCAGGTGAGCTCGGGCTCACTTTGAAGTTTTGGGTATTAGTCTCCACTCATGCCGCAAGCCCGGAACAAAGAAGCCACGTCCACGGCTCCCAAATCGGATCGAACAAACGAGTGTGGAAGTACGGGCACGTTTCCAAATCACCTCGTACGGGAGGATGCGTAGTGTGGCGCTAACGGATAGACTTTCCCTAAAATAAAAGTACATAACTTTTGTATCACACGGTTTAATAAAGTGTCACATTTGTTCTAGATGCCTTCCAACGTACAGAGTTTATATGGAATTTGAGAACTTATTGCATAATATAGTTGCATGTATTTTCAAATGAGGGAACACTTATTTTGCACATAAATGCTATATACCCGGCGGTTTTACAAAAGGACCTAGAAGTTGCATGAGGACGAGGACATGCGTGACGAACTCCCCGCCTGTGGCAAGATGCTCAGAATGGAAAGCACCTCCGCAGCGAGGCGCAATATAGAAAAGCATCTCCAACCACACCGCGGCGGTCAAATCCCAGATTTTAGCTTCTCCACGGATTTCCATGAGCTCCTGGGCCACCTTACAGGCATATGGAATCAATGGATGAATGGGAGCTTCCGATGTGCTCGTTTGAAGTAGGCTAGGTACATCGTTCATGGTGCCCTCACGTAGACCTTTTGCCTCCATGGCCCTACGAGCATTATTGTGTTGGAGCTCGGTGGTGTTAGTGAGCATCACACCACACTTGAACACGAGGTACATGATATAATTTGATAGCTCTCTGCTCATCTTCTTCATTTGCTGACAAGAATGAGTACTGTTTGTACTGTTGTCTTGGAAGTATAATATGTCTGTTGCCATGTGCCAGATCAGCACGGATTTTGGGAAGTCCGCATCATTGATGCTCGTGTATAAAGGTGTTTTGGACCCTACAGGTGATAATATCACATTCCTGTCCCGGAGTGCTATTTGACCACGGTAGCTGGCAAAGTCCCAGTCTTGTTGCCTTGTTCCAAATTCCAGCAATTTGTCGAGGACAAGCTTCTTGAGGTCTTCATATATATGGATGTGTGTTATTGTTTTGTCCTCTAGATGCTTGCCGATCCACTGGGGAACAAATGACATGATGCCTGCATCATCTTGTTTGGCGAGACTGCTGATCATGTTGTACTGCCCTAGCATTTCAGACCAGTGTTTTGTACCCCATGCAGGGTGAATATATTTGGCTAAACTCCATACTGCATTCGGAAGCATACGGGAGGCTACATTTGCAAAGTTTATCAAGCGAGATGCTACGTCTAGGGTTATGGCCCCTATGAGTAATATGTAGGACACAATGACGTCGGCTTGGCTATAGAGTTTGCTCTTTTTGGAAACCACGAAGAGCACCATTGCGGCTGCTTCCGAAAGAAATGGGAAGGAAGCAAGCAAGGCAGCAAAGGACATGCATAAAACAGAGCGAATGGAGGATCGCCATATGGTTGGAAGAGATTTAAAAAACGATACCAGATCGTCCATGAAATAATAATGAAGCGGCGCCTTAGTGTAGAGGAGTTGATATATATGAAGAAGCAGTGTACCCACGTAATTGTACGCCCTGCAGCGGTCTGCACTGGATCTCAAGACTTGGAGCCGGTGTAGTACGACGCTAGGCGAAGCTGAAGCACCAGCTCCATGACTGATTGGAGTCTCCGATACTAGTGCGGCCGCACTTGTTGAGAAGATGTCATACGAATGCATTGGAGGCCGCTTCCCATCAGCATGAAGAATCTCATCAATTATCCTTTCATACGAAGTATCATCATCATGTGTTGTTCCTATTTCATGCATTATTTCGTACTGTCCCAAGGCGGACAATGAATATTCTTTGAGCTCCGATGGGCTGGCCATGGAAAGGCACAAGGTACGCTCAGCGTACCTCAAGCACCCACAAAGGAACATGAGCACCATGGCAGCTAGAAGCCGCTCGTCCGGCCAAGATGGCCTGGAGACGACATAACCGGCAACCACTACTTGGGTGATCAATCCCAACAGGTGGCGCCTCCACAACTCATTGTCCTGCATGGAGAAGGCAGTAATGCTGGGCTGCCCGCCTAGGTGGAGGAGCACGAAGGGTGCCCAGAAGAAAAGGAGCTGGTGGCCCGACCCGTTTGCATGGACAGAGAGGTGGCCAAGGATGAAAATGGCCACGGTGTCGGCCGACAAGTAGGCTAGCCATAGGAGCGACCCGAGGATGCGTGATGGGCTACGCCTTCGCAGGCCTGCTGCGAAGAAGAGAAAGACCTGTAGGCCAAAGCTTACAAGTATCAAGCCATGGATTCCCCATTCAGCCCAGAGGTTTCCAGCATCCTCCAAATCGATCAATCTGCCCAAACCAAAAAGATTATCGATCTCAATTAGTTATCACTCACCAATTGTCGACATTAAAAGTAATGTATCAATAAAATCGAGATTAACCGCGGGGGGGGGGGGGGGGGGGGGGGGGGATCCCCACCGCTTGTTGCATTCCACTCGAAACATGAGGAGGACACATATATAGGGAGTGGGGGGGTTACTATTCAGAGCCAACTAAAACTCCTCGTGAGGCCAACACCTCAAGGGACGACCAACACAAGAACGCCACCTCGAGTACCCGAGCCATCCGCAAGTGGAGGATCTTCGGCGTGAGAACCTCAGTACCGAAAGCAATCAGCCAAATGGAGCAGGTAATATGTGGACATCACAACAAGAGAACATAAAGGGACATCTCTGGCACGGCTGAATGGGGTCGGATAGCCAGGTCCATGCGAAGACACCAGTGTGCCGTCAGTGTAGCCGAAGGGTGGTGCGCCACTCAGGAAGCTCTTCTGGGCTACTGTGACCAATGTCCTATCCTGCTAGGGTACAAGCCAAAGGTATAGCGGGAATACGAGAGGCAATGCCGCCCGATACAGGACATGCTCCAAAGCGATGCCTCCAGCAGGGAGGAGGAACGACACGAAGAGCACCGTCATCGCCCGATCCGAAGAAGTCCGGGTCTGAGATTTTTCTCAGAGCATCAGTGAGGGAGGAGCACAAAGCAAAGAAGAACGCCTCTAGGGAGGTGCATGACACCAGCAGCGCCGTCGTCCATAAGGCTTTCGCCCGGCTATGCACCTACATCGCCGCATCAAGACAGGCCGGCCACACCACGTCCACGGCACCACAGACAGAGGATGGACTCGGGCCACGCAATCTGATGGCGACCGAGCTGTAGAGGGCCCACACAAGACAAAAGGTCAGTCGGAAGGATGTGGCCTAGATCTGAAGAACAGCTAGATCGGCAGCCGCCGTGATGCATGGAACCTCGGCCGCCGCAGTCCTTCTCGACACCGTCCGGCACCACCTCCGACAACATTGATGAAATAGCCGATAAAAGCTTTGTGTCGTTAAAGGGCATCGAAAGAAAGAAGTTGCAGGTAGCCAGAGCTTATAACAAAAATGTCCAAATAAAAAGCTTTCAATTCATCGACTTTGTCTTAAAGGTGATACTCCTAGACATGCTCAAGAAATCAGAAATTTGGCAAATGGTCTCCTATTTCGGAAAGACCTCTCTGGATCATGAGGATAGTACCAGGCAAGTCTTACCTAGTGGAGTCATTGGAGTGGCACATGTTACCTTGTGCTATCAACGGGATATATATCTGCCTAAATCGCACATATAGCCGATATACATACGCTCTTAGCATGTATGACCGATGAGCTTAGCATCATCCTTATCCGAGTACATGCATGTGATTTTTGGTACACAAACTCTTCCAAAAAACAGGGGCATATATTGTCACTCGTTTTTGTCCAACTACCAACAAATGGTGATTTCCTGAAGCCGGAAGCAGGAGTAACCAGGAGGGAAGAAACAGCTAGACACGACGCAACCGGTGAATATACAAATATTTCCGAAGGAAAGGTGCCAGTGCCAACCGGCACAATCCAATGAAGGCGAGAGGAATGTGAGCCGGCTCAAGCTTAGGGACCAAAGGGGAGGCGGCATCGACTCGAGCAATGTGTATGAAGGCCCAAGTCGCCCCAGCATGGCCTAGGTTTGGCGAGAAGATAGATGGTACAAGGTGTTGTCTGAGGTGATGGTGGGCTCATAGGAGATTTGAGGGTAAGATGCTTATGCAGAAGCAAGTTTCTGGATTCCGGTGGGGAGAAACTGCTGTGGGCAGAAACTCCACCGGGAGACTTCTTTTGCATAAGCAGCTTAACAATTTCTGAAAAAAATGCTGACAATCTGGACCCACTTTGCAGTGGCTCAAAGACAAGCAGGGGCAGGGGAAGGGGATGCGGACAGGCAGGAAAGGTGTCGGCCAAGAGCGCATTGACCGGCGGGCCCTCCGCCTCGAGGCGGTCGAGCAGGCGCTCAAAGGGCGCCTCCATCTGGTGGCGACGCCGGTCGAGGAAGCCCGCGAGGTCGGCAGCGCGGCCGTGCTCCGAGGGGATGACGTTGGGGATGGTGCGCAGGCGGCCGAGGCGGCGGAGCCGGCCTGTGCGCATGGGGCGCGGGAGCCGGCCAGCTGGGGCGCTGGACGAGCGGACGAGGCGGGGCAGCCGGTTGGAGCGGCGGATGGGCGCAACCGGCCAGAGCGGACCAGCGCGTGGTGGAAAGGAGGCGCGGAGCCGGCGCGACGAGGACGGAGCGGCCGGTTGGAGCGGCGGAGCCGGGGCTCGCCGGTGAGGGGGGCGGGGGAGAGGGGGGGGTGGAGCAGCAGAGCTGGGGCTCACCGGTGAGGGGGACGGCCGGTTGGAGCGGCGGAGGTCAGGGACGGGAGCGGAGATGAAAAAGAGAAGAAAATGTTTCGGGACGGGCGGAGAAGAAACCCGGGAAACTACTCCCAATCAGTTTCTGGTTTCATGTACAAAACCTGCTTCTGCGGTGGGCAGAAACTGGTAGAATCTGGACACTTCTTTTGGGTTTCTCTGGTTTGGAATCCAGAAACTGGCCCGAAACTTAAAAGAAGTGTCCCTAAGATAACAACATATGAATTAAACAAAGGACGAGAGGTAATCTTACCCCTGGAACAGAAAATGTGAAAACACGTCTCTCAACTTGTGTGACATGAGTGATGGCCCTTGTGGCTAGGCGCGGAAGACGTGCTTGCGGGGTTTAGGGCGTGGGATGTACGGGCCAGGAGTCTCACGAGGAAAGAACTGCAGCTCGAGCCTTAGTCATGGCGGTCGGCCTCGAGAGCTATTATCATATTTTGACGCGAGGGAGACTCACTCAATGCATAGATGGAGATGATAATTACCGTACGTACCTGTGTTGAGTAGCGGGATCCCTCAGCAACCTCATGCCACAGCCCCCTCGATACGATGGTGGTAGCTAGCTTAAAACAAAGACGGCGACGTAGTCTATATAGGCTCGATCGGTTTTATTCCTTGCTTGGACATTCTTTAATTTCTTGCTGTCGAACGGAGGATGCTTTCCGTTCCACGCAGGCTGGGCATCGATGCTAGCCGCAACCTAACGCCTTGTCAGTTCTCCAACCTTTAGGGCCTTTTTGGACCGCAGGGTTGAAAAACACAGAAATATAACAAACACAGGAATTTTAAAGGTTTGTAAATGCAAAACAGAGGATTATAAAACACAAAAAAGTTGTAGGAATTGTCGTTTGGATAAGACGCAGGAAGAACACAGAAAAAGTGTCTCGATCCTACGCGCTTGAGTCTAAAAAGGAGGTTGGAGTGGATGTTCAAATTCCTATGGAATTGAGGCATAGGAATCCAATCCATAAGATTTTGGTAGTACCATTCCTTTGAACCAAAGGCAATCCATAGAAAAAATTTCTAAGGATTGAAATACTATGAAAATCCTTTGAAAGTCCTACAATTCAAAGAGACCCTTATTGCACAACCATGTAAAAAAAAAAAAAACCTTAATTGCACAACACTGCTCGTAGCACAACCTTTATTATAGGCTGAATCTTATTATGAAACTTGAGCTGGACGGACTTTCAGGCTTGTATCGGCATGGGGCATAAGGGTTTTCCCCGGTCCGTAATCATCTTTAGATTAACTGCTCGTCATGACGTTTGCCAGTCTCGCCGCCTCCGTCAGACCTTTGGTGACCACCAACTTCAGGATGTCAGCGCCCTCTTTTATGGCTGAATCCATCTGCTAGTTTCACACCAAAAAGATGTAATAAGCACAAGCATCACGTTGTTGTCAAGATAGAAATTTTATATATTGTGCTCTGGCCACTACTCTATTTCTTAAGATATGATGCCACAAGAAAGATTTCTTCAGGTAGCGGCATGCATAATCATCCAGCTAGTAAGACTTTTCAGTCTCAACTTTATGTCTACTGATGAGACGTTTGCCATTTGCAGGAAGCATTGCAAATATTTGCAGATACTTAACCGGAGATTTTTTTTAAATATAAAATGAACAATATAGCCAAGGGAGTCCTAGTCAATACTGTTTGGCAATATACCCATCCTAGCGAATGAACAGGATTGGCCAACCATAGAGCAAATGAAGGAATAAAATTCAATTAATTAAGAACTAAAGAAAAATTAATACAAGGCATTAAAAAATACGAATAACATTAAACTATAACTCCAAGGTAAAAGCGATGGATATTTTACCAGTTCACGGCCAGTCTTATTGAACTTCTGAAGCACAAACGCTTTGGGATCCATCTCAGGATGCAGGCGGACACGGAATCCGCCTGTCACGAAAGGCCAAACGGCTTGGCGGATGTTACAAGCGATAGCAAAACAACGACGAAATTAAGCAATATCAAACTAACAGGGACACAAGATTTTAACGTGGAAAAACCCTTCCAACAAGGAAGAGAAAGAACCACGGGCGCCAGCCAGCAATACTTCACTATTTCGGGGTGAGGTTACAAACGCGCCGGGATTTACAATGTGTGCCTTATCTCCGGCAGCGGCTTACAAGAGGTATTTATAGGCGGTCATGACCTAACTAGGTCGGCAACTATTCGTATCTAGGTCGGTTACAACTCATACCGTACCCCCTCCGTGCGTCTCCGTTTTGAGCCGGACAGGTGTTGGGCCAACTTCAGACTCCGTGACGCTGCGCTCCACTCGTCTGAAACTGACGGAACCGGATTTGGATCACCATAAAATAACAACGGATGGCCTGCGTAACCGGGACGGACTAGCGGATACATGCCACTCAGCCCGCCAGGCCCATTCGGTTGTCCTCTAGGGAAAAAACTGGCAGCTCGCCTGTCGTCTCGCTCCACAAGAAACAACTCACGTCGCCAAGCTATTCGCCGCCGTCGGGCCGGCGCCACGGTCGTCCCCGCCCAGCTCTTCACCGGATGCAGCCTGCTCGTCGCCGCCCAGCGCCCAGTCCTATCCGCCCGGCGCCTACGGCACCCCGGCTCCCTCACCGTCGCCGCCTGCGGACAAAGATGGGCGCGGCGGTGGGAGAGGAAAAGAATCCAGCCCCGAGGAGAGAATAATCTGGTAGAGCGGGAGGCGAGCACAGGCGGAGAATCTGCCGAAGAAGAAGCCGTCGCTGCTTACATGGTGGTGTTGTACAGGCGGAGACGAATCTGGCACAGGCGGAGAATCTGCCCTTGTAAGCGAGATGTGTAGAGTTTTTTTTTTAAATATTATTTTTTTTAATCGTAATTCGGAATATATTGCGCAGAATCATTTTATTCCAACAATATTGCGCCGTCGGCACACTGCAGGCCGAAACGATCCTTTCGGCACGCTGCGAGCCGAAACACGGCTGTCGGCTGTCAGCTGTCCGACGTGCATGCGCCCTGGCACGGCCGCAGAGCGGGCCCCAGACTTTCGGCCCCCTGCTGGCCGAAAGGAGCCTTTCGGCCGCCTGCCTGCCGAAACCCGGCTCCACTCGACAACCGCACGCCCCGCTGCTCCCTTCTTCCTCCTTCTTCCTCCTTTCTTCTTCCTCCCTGCTCTCTCTTTCCACCTCGAAAAACAGGGCTTCCTACCTCAATTGATCTCCAAAAATAGCCGATAAATTAGATTTCTGCCCCCACAAATCGAAAGAGGAGGTCAAGGGCATCCCGGATCTGTTAATGGGATAGTTTTTGGAATCGTTATAAGTTCGGTGGTGGAGCAATGGTGGGCAACAATGGAGGGATGTGGTGGTGCTGGTGGAGTAGCAGGAGCGGTGCAGCGGTGGTGGTGATGCTACGTTGAAGCTTGACTGCAAGGAAGATTGATTTTGCACGCATCAAGGGTAAACCCTAATCTTATAGTTATTTTAAGTTTAGTGTATAATTTTGTTTAGATAAGTTGTGAGATTAGATTTATTTTAGGTGGTATATATATTAAGATATTAGTTATAGGTGTATAATTTTGTTTAGATAAGTTGTGAGATAAGATTTATTTTAGGTGTATGTAATTTTGTAGGTAGAGATCCCGTTAAGATTTTTAGTTATATAGTATTTGATGATGCCTCCTCAGTACCAGATGGGGATGCCACCTCAGTACCAGATGGGGATGCCTCCGCAGTACCAGATGGGGATGCCTCCTCCAGGTCATCCTGTACATGTAGGCTGGAACACTTCTTCGGCGCCGTTGACTAGTCTTGTGGGTCTAGGTACGTTGTTGTTATTAATTATCCATATTTATTTTTTAAATGTAGTATGCACTTATCTAGTAGTAATTATTTTTTGCAGGTGGGTCTGCTGATTCACCATACGCAGAGATGGACGAGGATGTGTTGTTCCATACGCCACCACCCGTCACACAGGAGACGCAGACACAGCAGGAGACACAGCCACAGGAGGACGCTCCGATGTTGGGCCGAGGTTTGCGTCAGCACCTCGACCCAAACCGAAACCGATTGTCACCTTCAGGGCCTCGGCCACGGAAAACGAAGACTAGGTATCGTAAACATAACGAAGACTAGGAAAACTTTTATCGATGTATGAGACATAATCCTATCTATGTATGAGACATAATCCTATCTATGTACGAGACACTATATTTGTATGAGACATATTCCTATCTATATTTGATCAGACAATGCTTCCGACATTTATTAAAAAACGGCGAGATTACAAATTTTTCATTAAAACACACTTAAATTAATAGCTACAACTGAAATTAAGATACATGCGACACTTAACATAAATGTCATCTCCCGTCCACGCATCCTCCTGCCTCCGTCGATGGGCCACTCTTGCCCTTCGACGATGCCGCTCCCTTGCCCTTCGACGATGCCGCTCTCTTACCCTTCGACGATGACGCTTTCTTGGCCGTGATGCTAGGCATGAAGATGTCATCTTCGTCCTCGCTCTCTTCCACCCATGACCACGGATGATCTCCTAACCAATCGAGGAACTTCTCGTCCCTAGTTCTTTGCTCCACCTTCATCCACTTTTCATGCAGCCTGAGAAGTTCCTGTCGTATTTCCCGTGGAGTCCTATGAGCCCAATATGGTTTGAGCCTAGTTGATCTGCTAACCAATGTCGCGTCTATCTCAGTGAGCAAACTATCACTACTAATGAGTTCCTCCCATGGAACTATTTTATTGTCTACCCTAAACTCTGCGGCACACTGCAGTAGGAGCTCAGACTGATGTGGAAGAAAGCTACGGTAAGGACGAAAACCCGACATCGATGAGTGAATTCGCTAGACTACTTACTAACCTCACTGAGCAACGGCTTTTATAGCCCGGGAAGCGAAGAAAAATGCGGGAAGAATTATGGCGGGAGAAAATAGCGGGAAGTGAAAGGGCGGGAAAAATTGGCGGGAACGAGTAACGGCGGGAGAAAAAAATGACGGGAATGAGGAAGGGCGGGAGAATAAAGGCGGGAACGAGGAAAGGCGGGAGATAATGACGGAATCAGGAAGCGCGGGAGAAAATGGCGGGAGAATAATTGGTAAGGGTGAATTGATGGACGCAAATATATAACATTTATTTTATAAATTTTATTTGGCATCTAAAACTGTAATGGAGATAATAGCGACCAAAACAAAAAAAAAAGGGCCAAAATGCAAAAAAAAAAACGTTTCGGCCGGCTAGGGGCCGAAACAAGCTCGAATCGGCTGGGCGACCACGCGAAAAGGGCCAGCTTCTGACGCGGGCCTCGCGCGGGCCCCGCCTTGGGATGTTTCGGCCGTCAGCTGGCCGAAACACTCCTTTCGGCCTACAGAGTGCCGAAACACGAGTTTCGGCCAGCCGCGGGCCGACGGCGCAATAGATTTGGAATTGTTTCATTCCGCATGATATATTCCGAATTACGATTAAAAAAAATAATATTAAAAAAAAAACTCGAGATGTGTACCAGATGCTACAGTCAACTGAATCTGTATTTTTCATTTTTTTGAAACGGTTCAAAAAAACTGACAAAAATATCTGGATGTAGTCAACCATGTACACTACAACCATGGAAAATTTCAATATGAAGTACCTTGTATTTTGGGCTCAGCAAAAAAGATAAATCGAACAAATTTTATATATACAAACCGGTAGTACACAGACGGACGCGAGGGCAGCACAATTTAGCGGACACGGCGGCCACTAATTTGCGATCAGTATTTGCGGAACGAGGCAGACGGACACGGACGTCCATGTCACGACAGTGGCTAACTCCATGAAGGGTTGTGCCGCGGCAGAAGAATTGGCGCAAAGGGCAGCCGTGCCGGGGAAAAGTAAACTGAAGAAATACGCTGTCGCGGCAGAGAAACAGCAAGAAGAGTTGCCGCGACAGGAGGCAAGGGTGATGGAAAGTATGAGCCGTGTGTGGCGTGGGCCTGTAACCGTGGGGTAGTTACGTGTGTCGTGTGGAGTGGTTGGAGGAGAAAGCTCGAGATCCCAGATGTAATCGCTATGAAATGAATGAATGAAATATTCCCCGTCTCCTGCTCTCTTCTTCTTCTTCCCCAAGTTCCTTCTTCTCCAAGCCACCCCCTGTCCCAAAGCCGATCGGGAATCCATCGGCAAGGACGTAACACCTGGTATCAGAGGCTTCGTCGGTCCGATTCGCGCTCCGCAACGCTCGAGATCTGCCCTGTAACATCGACCGATCGGTTGTGAATTCGCTCTTCAGCAGTTCACTGTAAATCCGAGATCGGCGTGAGGGTGGATTCAGAGGTGAGCCGCGACGGCTCCGTTCAAGGCGAGTGCGCAGACAAGGCACCTTGTAGACTTGATGTCGACATTCGAAGAGCGGGTGTTGAAGGAATTCGAGTCCCTGCGCTCGATTCAGGCGCAGATGGAGGGGATCTCGTCGATCCAGGCCAGGCTCGATGATTTGGATGCGAAATTCGGGGAGAAAGTGCAGAGGTTGGATCAAGTTCAAGCCAAGGTAAATCTCTCTGCGAGCTCCATCGGGCAGATCCATCAGGAGCAAGTCCAAGCGGCTTGGGCGATGAAGACATCCAACATGACCACGGTTGTCACGGCGGACCGGCCAATGGACAAAGGGTTCTTCGCCTCGTCTCCGTCCGCGGTGGGTAGAGCATCATCCACGGCTCCGACTCCAGGAGCTCCACCGATTCCGCCGCCACTACTGCCGCCTCAGTGGCGACTTCAGGGCCGGCCTCCAGATATAACCAAGGTAGCCCATAATCCCATTCTCATAGAGGATAGTGGCAGCAGTAGTAAGAGGCAATGGATGCCCAAGATGGAGTTTCCGAGGTTTGATGGTGAGGGCGTGCGGATTTGGATTGATAACTGTGAGGCCTATTTCCTGCTGTATCAAATCCCAGAAAATTTCAAAGTAATGTCGGCGTCGTTGCACCTGCATGGGAACGCAGATCATTGGTATCAGTCAGCAAAATTCACCGAGGCGTGCACTAATTGGAGTACCTTTAGCATAGCAGTCCTAGGCGAATTCGATATGAATATCCATCAAACTTGTATGCGGGATCTGTTGGTGCTCAAACAGACAGGCACAGTGCAGGAGTATCGAGTGCAGTTCAATCAGTTGGTCTATCAAGTGCGGCTGTACGAAGGCAGCGTGAGTGAAACATTTCTGACCACTCAATTTGTGCTGGGTCTGCGGGATGACATTAGAGCAGCAGATGAAATGCAATTGCCCAGGACATTTCAAGCAGTAACTGAGTATGCCTTAGTGCAGGAGGCATTGTTGCTCAGAGGAAAACAGCATCATGGCCCCAGTCAGAAAATTGGCATGAATAAGGGACACACACATAAAGAAACATATCAAGGCAGACCACAATTTACTGCTGGGGAGGTATGGGAGGCTAAGCAATTGAAAGAGTACAGGCGAGCCAATGGCCTATGTTATGGTTGTGGGGGGAAGTATGCACCTGGCCATGTTTGTGCAAATAAACAAGGGGCACAAGTGAAAGCTATTGAAACTGAAGAGGATGGTGCAGTTTTAAGTGATGCAATATTAGATGCAATTACAATTGAGGAAACTGTAGAAGATCCAGCAGCATTCCTACTGTAAATGCAATAGCAGGCACAACACATACCAAGTCCATTCAGTTGAGAGCTCTGGTGGACAACCAAGTGATGTTGTTACTAGTGGATTCAGGCAGCTCCCACACTTTCATAGATCAACAATTAGTGGATAAATTACAATGCAACACAAAACAGTTGCAGAAACCTTTGAAGGTAAAAGTGGCTAATGGGCAACAAATGGTGTGTGATCATGAAGTGCCAGGTTTGGAATGGTGGATACAAGGACACACTTTCTGTACTGACATGAAGCTGGTGCCACTAGGTGGATATGATGCCATTTTAGGCATGGATTGGCTATCTGAATGGGGGGAAATGACATGTCACTGGCAGGAGAAGTGGATCAAGTGTCAACGGCAAGGCAAGCCAGTCCAGCTGCAAGGTTTAACTGATAAATCACAGCATCACTTGCAGGAGATTTCAGTCGAGCAAGTGGAGAAGTCATTTAAAGGAAATGACATTTGGGCCACAGCTGTGGTTTCTTTTCCTAGCACAGATAACAAACCCCAATTGCCAGCAGTGATACAGGCGACAATTGAGGAGTACCAAGATGTATTTCAAGATCCACAGACACTGCCACCACATAGAGCTTTCGATCATGCAATTTCTCTGTTGCCTGATAGTGCACCAATAAACTCAAGACCCTACAGATATTCTCCCCAGCAAAAGGATGAGATTGAGAGACAAGTCAATGAGATGATTGAGGCAGGGTTGGTCACACATAGTATGTCACCTTTTGCTTCTCCAGTTCTGTTAGTGAAAAAGAAGGATGGAACATGGAGGTTTTGTGTGGACTACAGGAGACTGAACAATGTAACAGTGAAAAGCAAATTTCCATTGCCCATTGTTGATGAGTTACTTGATGAGTTGGCAGGCACTCAGTGGTTCTCTAAACTGGATTTGAAAGCAGGGTATCACCAAATAAGGATGGTGGAAGGGGATGAAGCAAAAACAGCTTTCAAAACACATCATGGTCAGTTCCAATTCAGAGTTATGCCATTTGGATTGACAAATGCTCCAGCTACTTTTCAGTGCCTGATGAATTCAGTTTTTTCCAAGTGTATCAGGAAATTTGTGTTGGTATTTATGGATGATATACTTGTGTACAACAAAGACCTGCAAACACATGCCCAACACCTGAAGGAGGTTTTAGGAATTCTGAGGGAGAACAAATTGTATGCCAAGTTAAGCAAGTGCTCCTTTGCTCAGCCACAATTAGAGTATGTGGGTCACATCATCTCAAGTAAAGGAGTGGCCACAGATCCCCATAAAATCACTGCTATGGTGGAATGGCCAATCCCTACTACCTTGACTGAACTAAGAGCTTTTTTGGTCTGACAGGCTATTACAGAAAATTCATCAAGAATTATGGAATTATTGCCAAAGCCCTAACAGATCTGTTGAAGAAAGGGGCTTTTCATTGGACCCCGGAGGCACAAGCAGCATTTGAAGCTCTCAAGCAAGCTATGATAACTGCACCAGTGCTAGCCCTTCCTGATTTCACTAAACCATTCTGCATTGAGACTGATGCCTGTCACTCAGGAATTGGAGCAGTGCTCAGTCTAAATGGACACCCAATAGCTTTTTACAGCAAGGCTTTGGGTCAGACAACAAGAAGCTATCCATCTATGAGAAAGAATTTTTGGCAATCATGATGGTAATTGACAGATGGAGACCTTACATTTCTAGGGGACCATTTGTGATCAAAACTGACCACAAAAGCTTGTGTCATTTGGAAGATCAGGTACTTAGTTCCGATCTTCAGAAAAAGGCTATGACCAAGTTGGTGGGATTACAGTTCAAATTCCAGTTCAAAAAAGGGGTAGAAAACAAGGCAGCAGATGCCCTCTCCAGGGTGGGACATGTTTTTTCCCTACAAGCCACATCCACAGCCCAGCCTATATAGCTTCAGGAAATTCTCAATTCTTATGTTGTAGATACTGAAGCACAGGAATTATTGCAGAAACTAGCAATCACACCAACTGCACTGCAGGATTATTCTTTACTGGATGGGCTGATTAGATACAAAGGGAAAATATGGGTGGGAGCAAACAGTGGGCTACACACAAAATTGATTGAGGCTTTTCATAATTCCCCCATTGGTGGACATTCAGGATTTCAAGCTAGCTATCAGAGGTTACACAAACTGTTCCATTGGACTGGCATCAAAAAGGCAGTGGAAAATTATGTTTAACAATGTCAAGTATGTCAGCAAGCAGTGGGAGGATATCTCCATGGATTTTAACAATGTCAAGTATGAATATCCTGGATTACTGAGTACTTTACCTGTACCTGAGGGACCATGGGAGGATATCTCCATGGATTTTATTGAAGGATTGCCCAAGTCTCAGGGATATTCTGTTATTCTGGTGGTAGTGGA
The DNA here is from genome assembly GCA_012064385.1 of Puccinellia tenuiflora. Lineage (NCBI taxonomy): Eukaryota > Viridiplantae > Streptophyta > Magnoliopsida > Poales > Poaceae > Puccinellia > Puccinellia tenuiflora. The sequence goes on from QRDG01001387.1 coordinate 492,944, forward strand.
AAGATTCACTAAGTATAGCCATTTCATGCCACTTAAGCATCCTTATATGGCAGCAACAGTGGCAGAGTTGTTCTTCAACAATGTGGTCAAGCTTCACAGCATGCCTCTCACTATAACATCAGACAGGGACAAGATTTTCACTAGTAATTTTTGGAAGGAGCTTTTCAAGTTATGGGGCACCCAATTGCAAATGTCCACAGCATATCATCCCCAAACCGATGGTCAGACAGAGAGGGTCAATCAGTGTTTGGAAATGTATCTGCGTTGTGCTGTGCAGGATTCACCCAAGCAATGGGCCAGTTGGTTATCCTTGGCAGAGTTCTGGTATAACACATCTCACCACACATCTCTGGGGTGCACACCATTCAAAGCAGTTTATGGCAAGGAACCACATATGGGGCAGTTCAGTGAACAATCCTGACCTACAGACCTGGCTCAAGGACAGAGAGGACCAATCCAGTCTACTGAAGCAGCATCTGTGGAAAGCACAGCAGAAAATGAAACTTGATGCTGACAGAAATAGGTCGCAGAGGGAATTCAGGGTGGGTGAATCAGTGTTCCACAAATTGCAACCCTATGCTCAGTCGTCGGTGGTGAACAGAGCATGTCCTAAATTGGCTATGAAGTACTTTGGGCCTTATTTCATCTTGGAAAAGATTGGACAGGCAGCATACAAATTACAGTTGCCAGATCAGAGTTTGATCCATCCTGTGTTCCATGTGTCGTAACTGAAACAACATGTTCCTGATCATACACCAGTCTATACATCCTTACCCACACATTTGGCTCTGGACACGGCAGACCTGCAACCATCTGAAATTTTGGATCGCCGTCTGGTGAAAAAAGGTAATGCAACCATCTTACAAGTGTTGATTCGTTGGTCAGATTTACCAGTTGCTTCTGCCACATGGGAGGATTATGAGGCGGTGCATCACCGGTTCCCAGATGCTCCAGCTTGGGGGCAAGCTGGATCTGCAGGGGAGGGTACTGTCACGACAGTGGCTAACTCCATGAAGGGTTGTGCCGCGGCAGGAGAATTGGCGCAAAGGGCTGCCGTGCCAGGGAAACGTAAACTGAAGAAATACGCTGTCGCGGCAGAGAAACAGCAAGAAGAGTTGCCGCGACAGGAGGCAATGGTGACGGAAAGTATGAGCTGTGTGGTGTGGGCCTGTAACCGTGGGGTAGTTACGTGTGTCGTGTGGAGTGGTTGGAGGAGCGCTGTTATAAGCTCGAGATCCAAGATGTAATCGCTATGAAATGAATGAATGAAATATTCCCCGTCTCCTGCTCTCTTCTTCTTCCCCAAGTTCCTTCTTCTCCAAGGCACCCCCTGTCCCAAATCCGATCGGGAATCCATTGGCATGGACGTAACAGTCCAGCGGACCCGTCCGCCTACATACTGAGATCCATCTGACCAGGGGGGCGCCCGATCCCTACATACAACCCAAACTATGATTTTGGTCCAGAAAAGGGAAATGAAATCTGAATCCTGCAGTTGTACAACCTACCAATCCGTAATCGACCGAATTCTCGGTTCTTGCGAAAATTGTAGATCACACTCTTCAACCTGATAAACTAACAAGGTAAATGTTTCAAGTCAAAATAAAACGAAGCCCTAAACCACGGACAGCAGATGGATCCGGGACAACTAATGGTGCTGTGTAGACACACACACAAAAAAACATAGAGGGAACACCATCGCAGTGATTAAATAGTGTATTGTTCGGATTATTTTTGATGGCTGAATGAGCTTCACAGGATATGTAAAACGGCAAGTGGATGCAAGTAAAAGAAACAAAAATGATCATGATGAAACGAACAAATAAAAAAGGTGCATTCAGAAATACAACAACAAACAAGACATGCAAGTACTAATTATCTACAGAACAGAAGTTCTGTCACCTCTGCTTCGTCAAAAGCAAACACTATATTGTTTACCAGGTCAATATTTTAAACTGATAAGTTACAGACCTGCCACTGTGTTTATCTATTTAAACGAACAGGTATACATGGTTTTCCCTTTGTAAACTTTTGAGTTTTGATACACAAATAGAAAATTCTCAAGGCACATTATAGTAAGGTTTACTAACCCATTATGACGCCCATATCCTCCTTTTGGTTGTAAACGGAGAACTCCACATGGCAGGTCTATGTCATCGTATGCCTGAAACTCATACAACACAGAACTCAGATCGCCATATAAAGTAGCACCGATGAAGATTAGAACACAAACGTTTACCACTAGGACACGGTGAAGTGGAAGTTTATAATAGGCAGCAAGGGGACCAGCCTGTGATAAGGGCAAAAAAAAGGAGGGCTGTCAGCATCACAAATATTTAACAAATTGTTGCACTGCACAGTCAAGGCAGTTAAAATGAATTGCGTAAATAAGAAAAAAGTACAGCAAGGTAGAAATCAGATAGTATTAAAGTTGAATAGTCTTCCAAAAGTGTTACATACAGATTCACCGCTGAGATTTATATGTGTTTGAGGCTTGGCAAGCAAAACAAGGTGTCACGCCTGCGACTACTACTTCACCTGCTCCTTCGACTACGGCCACGTCCCCCGTTGGGGAGGGCCCACAACTGCCACCGCTGGTGCCAGGAAGACCGGTGCGGCGTCGCCAGCCGAGCAAGTTACTGGACCCCAAGGACTGGGTCCTCAAATAGGAGGGATCCCGAGGAAGATGGGCAGCAGATGACTAACACCTGAAACTCCTATTCCTACCTTTCCTCTCTGAACTTGTATCTCCCTGAACTTGTCTCTCTTCCTCTCCTACCACCTCCCCTGTATTCTGCTACTCTGTTCAAGCCCAGATCTGAGAGAGAAGTGCGAGCCGGAGTAGTGCGTTACATTTGGTATTCAGAGCAAGGTCTAGATCGGGTGAGCCTAGTTATGGAGGAGTTGTTGGCGGCGGTGAAGTCGCTGACGGCGTCGGTGGGGGCGGTGAAGAACACCGTCGACGATTCGTAGCAGATCCTCAAGGACGTCGTCGCTTGGCGGCCGCAGGTCGATGGCGCGTTGCAAGAGATGCGCGGAGAGATCACTACCCTACGGCAGCAGCTCGGCCGGGTGGCGCTGAATCCAATCCTGAGCATGGATCCGGAGGCGCTGCGCCCGCACACTGCGCCAGCAGCGGTTGGGATCGGCGACGATGGTCGCAGGCCAGGTGGCCACCGTGGTGTTCATCAACCTCGGGGGCTGTCGGTTGAGGAGGATCGAACCCTCACGACACCTCCGGCCAAGGGTACGTACTTCGATCCGTCTCAGGGAGCGCAGCTTACGGATTCGGGTGGGTTTCTGCATAGGGGGGAATCGTCTTTGACCGGCAGACACACGCCGCGGCCGAAGATGGATTTCCCGGTGTTTGCAGGGGAGAGACCGAAATCGTGGAAGCGGCAGTGCGAGGCGTATTTCCGAGTGTTCAGTATGCATCCCGATTCCTGGGTGGATGCGGCTACGCTGCATTTCGCCGGGAGCGCGGCTCTGTGGCTGGAGAATTGTGGGTTGGATGTGCAGAGGTTAAGCTGGAACGAGCTGTGTAACCTGCTACACGATCAGTTCGGGAGGGATGAGTTCCAGAAATTGCTGAGGCAATTGTTTCACTTGAAACAAACTAGATCGGTGGCGGAATACGTGCAGGAGTTCATGGAGGTGATGCACGCTCTGCGAGCTCACTCTATGGCCTGGGACCCAGAGTTGTTTCCGTCTTGATTTGTGGATGGGCTTAAGGATGAGATTCGTGTTGTTGTCCTTGTTCATCAACCGAAAGGGCTAGATGCTGCTGTTTCTCTCGCCTTGTTGCAGGAGGAGGCATGGGACATTTGGCGCAAGCGCGAACCTCGGCGACAGGAGCAGCCGTTCTACTCCAAGAGCACCTACCGTGCTGCGCCAAGCACCTCGGGGGTTGGCGAACGGGCTACGGTCACCACGCCCACGACGCCATCCCAGTACTCGGCTCCGCGGGCGCCAGCTTCGTCGGAGGACAAGCGCGGCCAGGAGGCGGCCAGAGACGCACCGTCGACACGCAACGACGACCGCGCCTCCGCACTCAAGAGCTTCCGGAGGTCACGCGGGCTCTGCTTCATCTGCGGCGAGAAATGGGGGCCCGGCCACAAATGCGCTACGACGGTGCAGCTTCATGTGGTTCAGGAGATGCTTGATGCCATGGGCTTCGACTCCTTGGTAGAAGCTGAGGGGGAAACGGAAGAACCAATGCAGGCCCTGGCGATTTCTCAAGCAGCTGTCAAAGGGACGGAAGCACCAAGCACGTTTCGCCTGGTGGGACAAATTCAGAAACAGAAGGTGTTGATGCTTGTTGACTCCGGCAGTTCCCACTGTTTTGTGAATGAGAGAATATCTGCTCAGTTGAGAGGAACAGAGAAGAAGATTGCACCTGTTCAGGTGAAAATTGCTAATGGTGGGGTTCTGACTTGCGACAAGGAGTATGAAGGATGCGAATGGTGGTGCCAGGGTACGACTTTCCGCTCAAATCTGAAGGTGCTACCGCTGGGGGGATACGATGTGATCATAGGCATGGATTGGCTTCAGTCACACAATCCCATGGGTGTCGATTGGGTGGGTAAGAGGATGGCGTTCTGGAATGAGGGAAAGCTGGTGCTGCTGTCAGGAATTCAGGCTCAAGTTGGATCATGCAAGGAGGTTGATCCACAAGTGCTGATGAACATGTTGCAGCACGCTGCTGTGTCAGAGGTGGTGGAGATTCAACAAGTAGAAGTGTCGAATCTGGAGGAAGAAGAGTTGCCGGATACCATTGCGACCATACTGACAGACTTTGAAAGTGTGTTCTCTGAACCTGACGGACTCCCACCTCCTAGAGCTTTTGATCATGTGATTCCTCTGGAACCAGGGGCAAAACCGGTCAATGTTCGTCCTTATCGTTACAGTCCAGCTCAAAAGGACGAGATCGAGAGACAGATCGCAAAAATGCTCCAGCAAGGGATCATACGCCCCAGTAACAGTCCTTTCGCGTCCCCTGTCCTGCTGGTGTTGAAAAAAGACCTAACCTGGAGGTTTTGCATTGACTACCGGCACCTAAATTTCATCACAATCAAGAATAGGTACCCAATGCCAATCATCGAGGAACTGATCGACGAATTAGCTGGCGCACAATGGTTCACCAGCCTTGACCTGCGGGCGGGGTACCACCAGATCGGCATGAACCCTGCAGATGAGGAAAAGACTGCGTTCAAAACGCACAACGGACACTATGAGTTCAGAGTCATGGCGTTCGGACTCACCGGTGCGCCAGCAACCTTCCAGAACACCATGAACACTATTCTAGCCCCACTGCTGCGTAAAGGAGTGCTGGTCTTCATTGATGACATTCTGATCTATAGCAGGACGCTGGAGGAGCATGCTACACTGCTACAACAGGTGCTCAAATTACTCGAGCAGCATCAGCTAAAGGTGAAGCGCAGCAAGTGTGCCATTGCTCGTCGGAGCTTAGTCTACCTGGGGCATGTGATTGGCGGGGACGGGGTGGCCACTGACCCGAAGAACATTGCAGCCGTGCAGAACTGGCCAACTCCCACCAACGTCAAGGAGGTGAGGGGAATTCTAGGCTTGGCAGGGTTCTACCGCAGATTCGTGCGTGACTTCGGGGTGATTTGCCGGCCGTTGACAGAACTACTGAAGAAGGACGTGCCGTTCCGGTGGACTGAAACAACAGAGGCAGCTTTTCAGAAGCTGAAGCTTGCACTGACAACAGCGCCTATGCTGGCGATCCCAGATTTCACCAAACCGTTCGTAGTTGAGACTGATGCCTCAGACAGTGGTGTAGGTGCCATTCTGTCACAAGATGGTCACCCGATCTCATACTTAAGCCGTGCGTTGGGGCCAAGGAATCAGGGTTTGTCCACCTATGAAAAGGAGTTCTTGGCAATTCTTCTGGCCGTAGACCATTGGAGGGCGTATCTGCAAGTGCAAGAATTCACTATCTTGTCTGATCATCGCAGTTTGGCGAGCCTGGACGAGCAGCGGCTGCACACCCCGTGGCAGCGTAAGGCACTGACCAAACTTCTGGGTCTGCGGTACCGCATTCAGTACAAGCCAGGCAAGGAGAATGGGGCGGCGGACGCACTATCACGTCGAGGGGGACATTCTGAGTTAGCCACAATTTCAGTAAGTGTACCCAGCTGGTTGTCTCGTGTCCTGCAGAGCTATGAGACAGACGAAAGCATTAAAGAGCTGCTGTCCAAGATTGCGGCCGCGGACGAGTCTGTTAAAGATTACACAGTTCAGAACGGACTAATTCGCAAGGCGGGAAGGATCTGGGTGGGAACTGATGGTGAGATGAGAAATGCAATTATGAAATCTGTGCACGACAGTCCAGTAGGAGGACACTCCGGGGTCCAGGCGACTTACCAACGTCTGCACCGCGCCTTCGCCTGGAAAGGGATGAAGAAAACAGTTGAGGAATATGTGGGTCGCTGCTCTGTTTGCAAGCAGGCCAAGCATGAACGGGTGCGGTACCCAGGTCTGCTCCAGCCTCTGCCCGTCGCTCGCTCAGCTTGGCAGACTGTAACGTTGGATTTCGTGGAGGGACTACCTAGGTCCATGAATGCTAATTGCATTATGGTGGTGGTGGATAAGCTCACCAAGTACGCCCATTTCGTGGCTCTGTCTCACCCGTTCACGGCTCATCAGGTAGCCATGGCGTATGTGGACAACATCTTCAAGTTGCACAGTCTACCAGAGGTACTCGTGTCCGATCGCGATCCAATCTTCACCAGCAGACTATGGACGGAGCTATTCAAACTGACGGGTACAGAGTTGGCTATGAGTTCATCTCGGCATCCACAGACCGACGGTCAGACCGAGAGGGTGAACCAGTGCTTGGAGACATACTTGCGTTGCTTCGTCCATGCGTGCCCGAGGCAATGGAGACATTGGCTGCCGCTCGCCGAATACTGGTACAACACCTCCTACCATTCTGCTATTCGCACTTCTCCGTTTGAAGCTCTGTATGCCCACCCACCTCGCCATTTTGGCGTTATCGACACCACAGTCTGTCGCTCGCCGAACCTCGCAACGTGGCTCGAAGAGCGAGCTCTGATGCAAGAGGTGCTGAAGCAGCACTTGACCCGGGCTCGACAGATCATGAAGGACCAAGCTGATAAACACCGGAGTCATCGCCAGTTTGCGGTGGGAGACTGGGTTTTTCTGAAGGTCCAACCCTACATTCAAAATTCTGTGGCTGACCGAGCAAGCCACAAGCTTGCTTTCCGGTATTTTGGTCCTTTTCAGGTGCTTGCTCGGGTGGGTGAGGTTTCTTACAAGCTGAGGCTGCCGGAGCGAACATTGATTCATCCGGTGGTGCACGTCTCCTTGCTTCGTCAAGCTCCAGCACCACAGGACGATGAACAAGTGCGCCTACCTCCTAACCCTACCAACGAAGATCCTGGGAGCAGCAAGGACGAACCATTTCGTGTCCTGCAGCGTCGGCAGTACCAGCGGGGATCGACCATCAGGACACAGGCGTTGGTGCAGTGGACGTCGCTCCCGGCGTCGCTGGCAACCTGGGAGGATGAGGCCCAGCTCCAAGCTCGTTTTCCTTCGGCACCGGCTTGGGGACAAGCCGCTTCGACAGGGGAGGGTAATGTCACGCCTGCGACTACTACTTCACCTGCTCCTTCGACTACGGCCACGTCCCCCGTTGGGGAGGGCCCACAACTGCCACCGCTGGTGCCAGGAAGACCGGTGCGGCGTCGCCAGCCGAGCAAGTTACTGGACCCCAAGGACTGGGTCCTCAAATAGGAGGGATCCCGAGGAAGATGGGCAGCAGATGACTAACACCTGAAACTCCTATTCCTACCTTTCCTCTCTGAACTTGTATCTCCCTGAACTTGTCTCTCTTCCTCTCCTACCACCTCCCCTGTATTCTGCTACTCTGTTCAAGCCCAGATCTGAGAGAGAAGTGCGAGCCGGAGTAGTGCGTTACACAAGGACACCATCAATCATCCCTGCATCAATGGAAAGGACAGAACTTTCAATTCAATTCAAGCCCTTGCAGTTTGAAAATAGAACATCCATTACTCAAAAGGTAAAGAGAAACATCCTTTCTGGGGGCATATGGATGGAGCCAACCTTCACCAAATAGTGCTTTGAAGTGAAGTGTGGTGATGGATATGCCCAAATGCATCTATCATATCAAACCCAACCTGCAAGGCAAAATGATGCAAGAGAATCTGAGAATAAAGCCGAGCCAGAATTTTAAACAAAAGATGAGAAGTAGAAGTTACATTGTGTCTGGTGGTCTGGTACTTCTCACCAGGGTTACCCAGACCAACAAAGAGCCATGGCTGTACCGCAGAGCTCGACGAAGATGGAGACAGCGAAGAATCCCGACGGGTAGAGAAACAACGCTCCCTCATGATTCAATCGATCATAGACATCCAAACATCCACAAGTGCAAAACCAGATGGAAAATGAATTTATTCTCCGAATGTCCACTGGTAACGCTGCAGCCAACAAGAGGACAGAAGATACAGATATCATACGTGAGCCATGCGCCTCAAAGAATGTCTTATAAAGATCAAATGACTTGCGCTATTAATGAACAAGCATTCGGCAACACGCAGCAAACAGAAACTGAATAGAGCGCATTATTTGCCACTGAGATGATGTAGAACCACGTGTTCTAAGCGGGTGAATGTAGAACATTCGTGGGAAAAAGCACAATTATAATCAGTTAATCACCGTGTGTAGCTCAAGCATTTCATCAAACAGCTCTAAGGCACGCGATTTCGCCAAGACCACATACAGGCACAGCAGCACATCGGATGCGAGATACCTACACAAAGGCAGGGAGATACGAGGTTACCTGGATGGAATCGCCGGAGACGAACACCTTGTCGCGCAGGCAGGCAGCTGCGGATAACTGACTCGGCGCCGGAGCCCCTCTCCACGACTGCGCCGGCTCCCTCCCCCTCCCCCTGAGGTCGCTCCAAGGAAAAGCGTGTCGCGCGCGCCGTCAGATTAGACCCCATCCGTCCATCTATCATGTTGTTCTACCCGGCATCCAAGCGGCGCCTAAGGATTTTTATCGTCAGAGAGGGTGATACAAAGCTTGACAAAAGGATTTTTATTTATTATTACTGTATTTTGTTTTCAACAAAGCTTGACAAAAGAATACACCGATCAAACTGAAGCCACCATTCCAGGCATCATAGAAAATGTGAAGGCTAGCAATGCAACATGCAATCTATTTTCCTTCTCCAATGGTACTAGTGGTGCCTTAATTGGACATTCAGCAACATACAGTAGTAACATGAATTGGAACATTTATTTGAACACGAGAAAATCTCAGAGTTATTCATAGCGACAAGAGTAGGCGAGACATTTTTCTGATGGAACTGAAACCGACTTCAGACACACTACGAGACGACTGACTGACTGATGGCTGATGACTTTCTTCAGCATCTGCCATGGCGGCATGATCAGTGAGTTTGCACCCTATGTACAGACAGACCGGCACAAATGATCCTGCTTGCTGCATACTGACTGACTGAGCTAACCATGCGTCCATCCATCCACTAAGGATCTGCGGTCCCCATGATGACCTCGTCGTCGCCCGAGTCGTCAGCGTAGCCTTCGGCGTCGCTGAGCTCCTCGTCGCTCTCCTCCTCCTCCACGGATACGTCTTCAGGCTTGGCATATCTCTCGCAGTATTCTGAACATATATTTTGAATGAAAAGCATCATGATTCTGAATCGGATTAATCCACTCGGTCCGATAGAAATGGAACAGAGAGGTGCTAGTGCAAATCAATACCTTTGACTTTCTGGTCGTAGGCATTCTTGTCGCGCATCATCAGCGAGGCCGCGTCTCCGTTCAAGGGGTCTGACGGGTTCGGGTACAGGAGGAGCTGGGGCAGGAACACCTCGAAGATATTCACAAGGTCTGCAGCACAACACCGGAAAATGTGGTGCATCAGGCACTATTAATATACGAGTCGACACCTTCGTGTAAAACCCCAACTAGCTAGTTTGGATATCGATCGATTACCAAACATTGGGCTCCAGGTCTGGTTGATCACATCCAAGCAGACGGAACCGGACCTGAACAAATTGAGAAGCTAATGATATGCAACTACACCTTCCACAGAGCATGTTTTCTCTGATACAAATCAGAAGCTTACATCTCGTCAACGTTGGGGTGGTATATCTTGTTGGTGAACCCAATGGAAGGGGATTTGTAAGGGTAGGCCTCTGTCAGTTCAACCCTGACCTTCCAGACACCACCCTGGTAAAGACCTGCACGAAGAACCCTGTTAACTACCAACTTATTTGAGTCCTGGTAATGACATATATAAGAGTACTAGGTCTAGAAAGAAGCTCCAAGAATTCAGTTTGTACATCTTGCTTTATCTGTATCTCTACAGAGTTTAAGTGTATGCTAACGCATCATCATTCCCACCCACTTATGTAAGAAAGTTCAGTTATGATAACAGGAAAAACAGGAAAAATCGTCGATCCAAGGGTAGTTACGGAGTTTGACAGCTGACCAAACAAGCACTAGTTCCGTATTCTAAGGTTACAAGAAGCAGTGAAAGCCGGACTGACAGCATAAACGCCACAGGGCATGCTTTCTTGGGTACTGGTATAATTTGCCTTTCAGCACCATGTTGGTTAGTTGGCCACAGAAAGGGGCTACTGTGATGTGGATGAAGCACCTACCAATTGATTGGGATTAATAATGATGATGTGCTCATCTAGTCAGGTCACTTGGATGTTTTACTAAAAAATGGTCATGTCATCTGGATGTCATTAAGTAGTTTGATTATGTCATGGAATTATGTTGACGCAAACAAACAAGAAAAGCATTTCTTCTCACAATGGCATAAATAAGCAAGGTAATTCTCTAAAGCTAATTTCTGAGTGATGATTTGTACAAGTCAAATCTCCTTGGAAAGAAGGAAAGAAGGAAAGAAAGAAAGATAAGCTAGACATTGCCTATACGTTTGGGTTCAGAGTTCTTTCCATTTCCCCTTTGCACCTCCCATAGGCGCAGAGTCCAAAACAAGACAAGCTACTCCCTGATTGCTTAATTATTTTTTGGTTCTGAAATCAGGGGATGAGCAATCTTAGACTGTGTTTTCCATCCTCATCTGCTAATCCCTTGGAAGGAAAAAATACCAAGAAAAACAAACTATCTCAGCATACAATGAATCTAGACCTAATTACAAGAATAAGAAAATTCAGTAGATTGGATGGGATGGGAGGTGGAGAGGGATGAGGAGGGCATACTTACTGTCTTTAGGGCCATGGAAGTGGACGTAGAACTCCTGCATCCCATCGTTGATCATATCCACCTTGTAATCGCTCATCATCCTGATCAAGAAACGAAAAAAGAGATTCAGGACTTAGACACAAATAACTCATAGGAGGGAGGGAGGGGATTCATTTACAGACAGCTTCATGAGATCCATTTCCCTTCTCTTGCTTGGGGAAGACATGGTCTCTGCCTGCCTGACCTCTTCGATCTTCCTCCTCTGTCTGGCTGCCTCTCCTTGTTTGTGCTTGGTCAGGGCAGAGCTTGTGCGTGTGTGTCTGTGCAAGAACAAGGACAGATGGTGTGGTATGGGGAGTCTAGAAAGGAGGAGGAGGAGTGGTGGAAGAGGTAATATTTGTATAGAAAATGTATTGTAGTTATGTAGTACAAGTCCACCCAAAATGGTTACATCCACACAGGGACAGAGTACTCCTTGGTTATTGTAGGAAGAAAATAATGCTAGCTAGTTGCTTCGTGATGGATGGATTAGTATCTCTCTCATGATGACATGGACTGGAACTTTGGCTATCTTGCTTGCTACTAGTACTAAACTCATTGATTCAGAGAGATTCTATGCTTTCGGACAGACGTGACTAGTCCTGACCATGGGAAGCCCGGCCCGGTCGGCCCGCCCAGGCCCGGCCCGAAATTTCAGGGCTTGGGCCTGTGTTTTGAGGCCCGTGGGTGGGCTTGGGCCTGCGTTTTAAGCCCAAAGGATTGGTAGGGCCGGGCTTGGGCTTCACATATGGGCGATTTAAGGAAGAGGCCCGGCCCATGGCCCACGGCCCGCCTCTATTTTCCACCAATGGGCCGGGCTTGGGCCTGGATTCTAGGCCCACCGATAGGGCCTGGGTGGGCCTGGGCCTAGGTTATCTGCTGTGGGCTTTTCCAGGCCCGGCCCCAAGCCTGGCCCGGCCCGGCCCATGGCCAGGTCTAGACGTGACCACTCCAGCTCTATTTCTTTTTCTTTTTCTTTTCTTTTGTTGCACAAAAACAAGTCAGTGAAGGAGATCCCGTCCGGCCTATTCTTTCTCTTCACCCCACAGGACAGACCAACAACTCTTTGGATTTGGATGGGGGCACTGCCACGTTGCCACCCTTGCTTCCATCAAGCATCCTCCCTATCCTCTAGATATTAATTAGTAGTAAATAAATAGTAGGAGTACCTGTAAACACTAGCTACCCCCTCCTTTCAGTAATTATATAAGAAATAGTGCTTCATTTTCCTCTCAAAAGATAATGCTATTTTTTCTTATGATATATTTTTATGTACTCCCTCCGATCTATAAAAAGTGTCGCCCACTTAATACAAAGTTTGTACTAAATTAGTACAAAATGAGCGACACTTTTTGTGCATCGGAGGGAGTATATTTTATTCCATGGTTTATTGTAGCAGCATAAATAAACTAGAGGAACCATGTCGGCTACGTGAACAGGGTTGACCACAAGGTTAGTGACGAATCAAGGCGCTCAACCTCTTGCTTGTCAAGGCCAGTGCTACGGGAAGAAGGAAGGAACACGTAGAGTATGGGCTATAGTTATCTTTCAATAGGAAATTCGCCACAAATTTCTAATATCATTTTTTTATAGGTTGTTTCTGATGTGTAAACTTTAAACCTAAAACTTTATAATAAAAAGGATGTGTGCATAGAGGTCGGAGTTATGCTCCCATTTCAGGAAAAAATAGCTTGTTTCCGATTTACCTTGAAGAGCAACGCTACCGGATCCCTAAGACAAGGAGTTAATAGTATAGAAGTACCACATTAGTAACCAAATTTACTAAATGATACCACTATACATTTTCGGATGACAACATACCCTATTTTTCTAAGGTTTTACCATAAACACTAAAATGGATTGAACGTGAATTGACACGGAAAATGTCGACGGGGCCCACCCGTCAAGCCGACGTGGCACGAGTGAGACGACTTTAGTAGTTGTACTGTTTCAAAGTCGTAGAAAAAAAGGTAATATTAAGAGGGGTTAGATCTTTTAGAAAGAAAGTGAAACTTGATTGCGTGGATAGTCAGATTCATTTTTTAGAACAATCAATTTGAAATTTCTAAAGAGTCAGTATGCTAAAAAAACATGAATCACTAGGTTGAACACCTGGTAGAATTGGCCGAGCCTTCGGTATAACCAACCCCATGGGGTCTTGGCTTTATTCTTCTTCCTTGTGTTTTAGGCAGAGTAAATTACATTAAACTACTATAATTGGGGCTAGTTTCATGGAGTTTTTTTTAATATTATTTTTTTAAATTGTAATTTGAAGTATAATCAAAGTTTAAAATAGCGCGCTATCTCGGCGCTATAGCGGAGCTATAGCTTTTCCAGCGTCCTCACGCTAACGAATTGCACTTTTTTCGCTAAATGGAAAAGTGTGCTTATCTCGCGAAAATCGTACGAAAACGCTAAATCAGGCCCCAAAATAGCGTCAGTTTCCCGCCCAGCCCAAAATTCCCCCCGCCCAGCCCTAGCGATGGTGGCGGCTGCCACAGGCTGCTCCACCTGACCCGAGGAAGACAAAGGACAAGGAGAGGCGAGGCAAGTGAGGCAGGCGGCGGGCGAGCGGTGCTGCTAGCCTGCGGCGAGGGACGCTGGGACTGGCTGAATCGACCCACAGCGAGGGACGCTGTGACCGGTTGCATCGACCAAGGGCGAGGAAGGCGACGGTGAGGCGAAGCAACGATGTCTCAGCCACCTCCATCTGCAACGCGAGGTTAGTGATTCTTCAGTGGGGATGGTAGTTCATCAAGATTCTGTAGGGATGCTAGTTCATCAAGATTCACTAGGGATAGTATTTCATCTGAAATTTGATATTTTCGTTGGTTTTAATCCTTGTGTGCGCTGGTATATACTCGGTTGATACAAATGCCCTTAGATTGGTACTAGCTCCCAGTTTTTTAGTAGCGATGGTAGCTCCTCGTTTGCTCCTGTACTGAACTAAAAAACAGTAATGAACTGAACTAAGATGTCTTCTTTACGTAGATTTTGTAGTTCCTGTTGTGCATGCTAATGAACTAAACTAACATGTTTTTTTTTGCTGTACCTTGTCCAGTTTCTGACATCCTATCTTTTTTGTTGAATATAGGCATATCAAGTGCGGGTTCAGTATCGCAGCAACATCCAGCAACAGCTCCTGTTGATTCGGATGACCCAGCTTGGAAACATTGTTCTTCTGCAGACTTAACCAAGAAGCATCATCTCAATTGCAACTATTGTGACAAAGTGTGCACATCTGGTATTACTAGGATCAAGTTTCACCTTTCATGAATCAAGAAAGCTGGAGTTTCTCCCTGCCCAAAGGTCCCTTCTGATGTTAAGGAGCAGATGTTGGCTTTGCTATTAAAGAATGATGATTCAAAGGAAAAGAAGGCCAAGGAATTGGAGAAGAACAGAGGTGCAGTTGACTTAGATCATTCAGATGGAGATAGTCCAAGCGAAGATGATGGCAATCAGGTTATTGTTCTGAAACCAACAAAAGGCACAAGTAGCTCTAGAGGTGGCCCTATTGAGAAGTTTTGCAAGTCAAGCATAGAGTATTCTGTCAAGAAGAATTCCCTTAGCAAAAAGGTTCAAGGAAAGTTATCAACTCAGAAAAGGGAAGAGAGGAGGGACAGAGCTTGTGGATATATATATTTCAATTTTTCTATGAAGCTGGCATCCCACACAACACTGTCACACTTCCTAGTTTTGCTAATATGCTTGAGGCGCAGTTGGAGATTTTGGCAGGGACTTGAATGGGCCAACTGCATATGAGATGAGCGGTTCTTTCTTGCAGAAAAGGAAGAAGAAAGTGATGGAGTCATTCAAGAATCATCAGGATGCATGGTGCCTCATAGGTTGTACAGTGATGACTGATGCATCGACAGACAGAAAGGGCAGGGGAGTAATGAACCTGGTTGTTCATAGTTCTCAAGGAGCATTATTTTTGGATTCAGTGGACTGCTCTTTGGTTAAAAAAGATGGAAAATACATCTTCGAGCTTGTTGACAAGTGCATTGAAGACATTGGGGCAGATAAGGTTGTTCAAGTGGTGACTGACAATGCTAGTGTCAATGCAGCAGCAGCAAATCTAATGAAAGCAAAGAGACCATCAATTTTTTGGAATGGATGTGCAGCCCATACTATTGATTTGATGTTAGAGGACATTGGAAAGCTTAAACCAGTTGAGATGACCATTGCTCAAGCAAAGAAAGTGACCGTATGCTCATACAAGGGTGTTGGCTTTGATGAGGGAAGTCCTTAAGAAAGATCTTGTGCGCTCCGGCATCACAAGATTTGCCACTGCTTACCTGAATCTGAAAAGCTTGCAGGACAATAAGAAGGAGTTGCTGAAACTATGCAGATCTGAAGAGCTAGCTGAAATGGGTTACCTAAAAAAGGCCAAGGGGAAGAAAGCTATGAAAACAGTGCAATCTGATCTCTTTTGGAAACGTGTAGACACGGCTGTTAATTTCTTTGAGCCAATGGCTAATGTGTTGAGCCTTTGGAGAGGACATTGCCATACGGCAAAGAAGAAATAAGAACTTTGATCCAGGTGATATATATTGGTTCAGTAGATTGTTTGATTAATTTTGCTATCAAATTCTCATGTGAAACACTCTTAACTTCTAATTTCTAATTTACTTGACGCAGCAAATTGGTGGTTGAATCATGGCACATGTGCACCAAATCTTCGGACTTTGGCGATGAAGATCCTTAGTTTGACATGTAGCTCCTCAGCTTGTGAGAGGAACTGGTCAGCATTTGAACAAGTAAGAAAGGCGCCTACAATTTAGAATTCACCTACTGTTAGCTATTTAGTAGATTTACATGGTAGAAAGCCATAGCTCATTAGTTTTAAATTGATGTTTTGTGGCACAGGTTCATGCAAAGAAGCGCAGCAGACTACGCCATGAATTGACGAGGGACCTTGTATTTGTGAAATTCAACTCCAGGTTGGTTCAAAAGAGAGGTAACAAGACCAGAGATCCCATTGAGAAGGATATCAATGATGTTCTAGAGGATGAGGATAATGAGTTTGTTACTGGGATTGCTCCCATTGCTCAACATGAGGATTCTGAACAAGTACACGCTGAAGATACTGAAATTCTACAAGCACCAGAGGGAGTATCATCAGGAGCACAAGCAAAAAAGAAAAGGACCACGCCACCTAGCAAGAAGAGGAAGAGGAGCGTGCATTCTTTGCTTAATTGCATCCAAGAAGATCCTATGGAATGCTCTTCTTCATCTTCGGAAGAAGATAATCAAGCCCAAGATGATGCCAGTGACATGAACCCATCTGATTCTGATAAGTCTAACTCTCACTGTGTTGATTCAGATTGACTGCATTTTCGAGTGCCCACTTTGCATTCAGAACTCCACTGATATGTTGTTTTTGGCTGAACTGTTGAACTAGTGGCTTTATGCCTTATGGTGCTTGTTGTTGGTTGTACCTGCTCGCTGTTGCTAGCAGCTGCATTGCTAATTGGATGACTTGCAAGCTGAAACTTGTCCACCTGGTTATGTAATATGCACCTATGTGTTGATGCTTGTTTTGTTGTTGGCTGCATTGAAGTTGGACCTGGTTATGTAATAACTTTATGCACTTATTTCTGGTAACTCATATGTATGTATATATCATTGAAGCATTGAATCCTGGTAATGTTTTTTAGACGATATGCTTATATGATGCCAAATTTTCCTACAAGTTTCCTTGTTTTGGGAAAAAACGCTAAGTGGCTTAGCTCCGCTATAGCTTCGCTATAGCTTTTGTAGCGTTTTGAAAATGCCGCCGCTAAGAGCCATAGCCCGCTATTTTAAACTTTGAGTATAATACACGGATTCAAAATATTGCAATAATAAAACACTGTCGGCTCCCGGCGGGCCGAAACGGTGTTTCGGCTGTTAGAGGGCCGAAAGGAGTGTTTCGGCCATTAGAGGGCCGAAACTCTGTTGCCCAGGTGGGCAAGAGTGTTTCGGCCGGCAGTTTGACGAAAATTGGCATTTTTGCAGTTTGGCCCTCCTAGAATTTTGGTACTTATGATCTATATCGTTGATCTAAAATACATATTTCCTAAATTTTTATAAAGATGGCATACGAACATTGGACCGTAATTAATCCAGTGCGGCAGTAGATGGAAAATACGAACATTGGACGGTAATGAAAAATATGTTGTCCCGCCATTGTTTCCCGCTCTTTGTCTTCCCGCCATTGTTTCCCGCTCTTTTTCTTTCCGGTATTTTCTCCCGCCCTTTCTCTTTCCGCCATTTTCTCCCGCCCTTTCTATTCCCGCCATTTTCTCCCGCCCAATTTTGCCGCCAAAAAGCTACCGCAGAATATCTCCCACCCAATTTTACCGGCCTATAAAAAACTGTCTCCATCGCTCAGTAGATGGAGACGTTTTGGATGCCATGGTCTGCCACCACAACTGCACCAGGTTTTGGATGCCATGGCGGACACGTTCGGCATCCCTCGGCATCCTGGCACGTGCTTGGCGTTGGTCCTGACAGCTCCGGCTCCACTACAAGAAATAAGACCCGCCATGATGACCATGTGCGACCTTAGTATCGTCACCCGCCATGTGGGACCTGTAACATCCCAAAAGTAATCCTCAAATCTTTTCCATGTTTGTTTTAAATATTGCATCATCATGACATCATCTTGTTGTTGCATTTGTGGTTTTGCAAAATAAAAGAAAAACAAACAAAAAGAATTTGTGTTTTTATGTGTTATCACATGCAATACCTAAATTCTAAATTGCAAAACAAAATATTTAAAAACCAAAATTATTTTGGACAAAGCAAACCTTAGTGTTATTTTGATTTTGCAAATTAAATATTTTGAGAAAAACCAAAACCCTAGTTTTATTTTGTTTTTCTCTTTTTCCTTCTCTTTTCTTTTCTCTGGAAAAAGAAAATTTGCAAAAAAGAAGAAAAAACCAGAGCTGGGCCGAAACCCAGCTCCTTCCTCTCCTTTCCCTCTCTTCTTCTCTTCCCCGGACAGCCCACCAAAGGCCCGGCCCAACCGGCCTTTACCCTTTTCTCTCCTCTCCCGCACCCCTCTCTCTCGTACGTCGCCCAGCGCCATCGCCTCCTTCCATCGATGCTCGCCACTGCCACCTGCCTGCTCCCTCTATAAAGCACCACCAGAGGAGCCTCTCACCAACCCAAACCCTAGCTACTTCCCCTCTCCCTTTCCTGCCGCCGCCACTCCTCTCCTTCTCCCTCCGTTTCTTCTCCTTCCCGAGCCTCTCCACCATCGCCAGCCGGAGAAGTACACCGACGACATGGGGTAGAAGATCAGGAGCAGGAGCTCGTCGTCATCGTCAAGCACCGGATCCAGGCGAAGTAGACACAGGGTCTGCTTCCACTACTCCAGGGCCGGCCACCTCTACCTCCTCTCCTTCCCGGCGTCGTCTACCTCCTGTTCCCGTAGTCCTCGTCGTCGACCACCTTTCCCCGTCGCCGATCTGCGCCAGGGTGAGCACCACCGCCCTCGGGCAAGCCTGCTTCTCCTCCCCCCTTGCTCTAGGTGTCTGCCTTCGTGCAGCACCGCCGGTAGCGTAGGTCGCCATGGACGAGCACGAGCACGGGCTCGAGCTCGAGTTCGAGTTCGTGCTGCTCCTGCTGCGCACGTTCATGCACCTGCATCCACACCCTGCTGCACCACGCACAACACCGCAACCATCGCATGCAGCGCCGCCCGATCCGGGACGTCGCCGGCCACGGCCGTTGCCCGTCGCCGTCCTCTGTACCCTGTTGCCTGAAGTCCGAATTTTGTTTCAGGTTCAGATAACAGGGCAGTAACACTTCATCTAGTATCAGATCTGTATCCTGTCGTCAAAACGCTTCAGCCCGAATGGTCACTGTCCCCTGCACGCCGGATCCGTTCCGGGTTCGAGTCCCCCTTTGGGCAAATTAAACCCCCTTTTTTCTTTTCTTCCACAGCCACTGACGTGTGGGCCAGTGGGTCCCACATGTCATACACTGGAGTAGATCTCACTCCGGTGCAAAAATAAATCTCAGATCCAGATCTGGAACTTTTCCAGAAAAGCCCAGTTTTTGAATCTTTTTGCAACTAGGTCCCTACTAATAGTTTCTGTCCTGTTTTTGCAATAACCAAATAACACATGTTTCTTTTGTCAAAATTGCAATAAAAATATATTTTAACTCAGAAAATTGTAATCTGTTCAAATATAATTTTTGCCTAATTTTTTGAATCAATTTAAATGGCTAAAATAAATAAATCTTTTGCTAATTAATTAATCTTGCAAAATTCATAACTTTTGTTCTACAATTCCAAAAATTATGAATTTTATATCAAATTAAAGCTAAAAATGCAATCTGTTTGAATCTAATTTTGCATGCATGAATTAAACAAATTAACTTTCGGGTATTTTGGAAATCCAATTAATTGAATTAATTAAAATGCCTAAATACCTTAATTGTTTAATTAAATTGCTAAACCCTAATTTTAACCTGCCTAATAAAATGTTTAGAACTTAAAATTGCTGCATATTTAACTTGAACATGTCATCATACCTGGTTGAATGCATTTGTATTGATTTGTCTTTTGTTATGTTTTGGGGTTACCCGTAGACGACGACTTTGCCGAGTACCCCGACACCTCCGAGGATCTAGCCCAGCACCAGGCTACTGAGCAACAAGGCAAGCAGCCCCTCCCCAACTTTCTCATGTGATGCCTATGACTGTCTTGCATGCTTTAGGACTTCCGTTCTGTTGTGTCTTACGATTCCTATTAGAATTGCATAGCCTGATAGAAGTCCAGTTATTCCTGATATGTATCTTATGTTTGTTTTCCAGTTATTATCTACTAGCATGCTTAGGAGTTGCTTGTGGTCTATCACATGTTTAGCTGGTATATCTTAATAATTGAAGACTTGCTATGTGGGAATCACTTTATTATATTAAAGATAAGGCACCGGCGGAAGGCCAATTATGGTGATTTGTTCTGCTAGTGTCGCCTAGGAAAAACCATTCTTTTCCGCTTATCCAAGAATGAGCGCCCTACCCACACGTGGGAAGACTTATGGAACCCCCCGCAACTCAGTACCGGATCTGCTATATTGGTTAGGGAGCCACAAAGTAGTTCGGGTGTTTACCATTTGGAGCATACGCACGATGCATGTTGAAGATGAGAGGTTACAACTATGGGGGGCGCATATAGGTTTGCGGCATGAGCGTTAACCGCATGTGGAAGGAGGAGCAATCGTATGAGTGTTATCCTCCCGAAGCCGTCCACGCAACGTTTGGGCCCGCAAAGGAGTTTCGGCCGGGCTCCCCACGTGGATCAGTCTCAGATAGGTGGCTCTCTATTCAATATAGTAGTGAAGGGGAAGGTCGTGTTGAGATACCTAAATGCCTCTGTGGCATGTGGTTGATTGAACGTGTATGGTTACATTTGGGCACCCCTGCAGGGTTAAATCTTTTCGAAAAGCCGAGTCCGCGGTTATGGACGACTTGGGTAATGTGCTGGCTAAAAAGATCATAGACATCACCGTATATCATGAATAGCTAAATTGACTAGTAAATAGCCATATCCGAATAATAAACCTGCTAAAATTTGATCAACGTGTGAGTGTCCGGACTTCTTCCTCGTGGGAATATGATACGATGGAGTTGTCTCAGGACGGGTATTGCTTGGTGAGTAGTTTAGCCCAGTAGCGCAAGCGCTCTCTTCCCTTATTCTAATTAGACGCAAGTTGTAGCGTGTCTTCTGTAGTTGTTAGGTGCTGCTGCTGCAAGTCCACATACAGCCCTTTTCAACCCCAACGCATGTGCATCGTATCTTCTTTTCCTCTTGTGCGTTAGACTTGCTGAGTACCCCCGTACTCATACCATCGGGTGTCCGGTGCCCGTGTTTTCACCGATGCAGGAGCGACAGCAGAGTTCGACGATCCAGATGGTGGCTACTACGTAGAGTTCAACGCTGACTATGACGAGTAGATCGAGATCCTAGGCGGCAGCCTGAGACCACCGTGGGCTGGTCCCCTCTTTTATTTTCTGGCCTATGGCCTTTGATGTAGTCTGTACTCAGACGAGTGATTGCTTCCGCTGTATTCGGGACGTATGATCCCCTGTGATGTAATAAAAGTATTTCGAACTATGTTTATTTATCTTTTTGTGTCGTACTTGTGCATGTGATGTAATCCAATTGTGGTTCTACTTGGCGAAATGTTTATTTCCGCTAAGTGGGGCTTACAAATTGGTATGAGAGCATGGACCGCCTTTAGGAGCCTTTTTCTACTGGTCGTAGTTGAGTCTAGAAATTATTTTAGTAGCTATTCAGGAAAAATTATACGCGAGAGTAGGAACTCTGTTCTCTTTATTTCTTTCCCCACCCATCCGCCCTCTTTTCCGGTAAGGAAGTGAAACGAATTTCTCTCTCCTTTCCTAAAATTTTCAAATTTAGGGTTTCACGTGTTCGGGGTTTTCCGTAGTACCTTAGGTTGGCCCTGTTCTTATGGTGAAAAGAAATGTTGCTTCGGTCACTTCGCCTTTGTGTTGAACTTTTCTTGCATATGCAATTCCACTACCCTTCACACACTTATTAGTTTTATGCTAATTCGTGTTCCTTTTGAACCGGTGCATAGTCAACTTTTTGTCCCTTCTGTCCACCTCTTTACTCTAATTGTCGACCCTCTCCAAGCCATTCAAGTTGTTCCAGTGGTCTGTAACTTTCCTTATGTTTTCCCGGAGGAGCTCCTAGGTATGCCACCTGACAGAGCTGTTGAATTTATCATCGACCTTGAACCAGGCACACCTCCTACCTCCAAAGATCATCTTCGATCCGACTATCCCGACCTTTTCTTTTCTTTTTGGAATCTCGGGGCGCGATTCCTTCGAGGGGTGGCGAGTTGTAACATCCCAAAAGTAATCCTCAAATCCTTTCCATGTTTGTTTTAAATATTGCATCATCATGACATCATCCTTGTTGTTGCATTTGTGGTTTTGCAAAATAAAAGAAAAACAAACAAAAAGAATTTGTGTTTTTATGTGTTATCACATGCAATACCTAATTTCTAAATTGCAAAACAAAATATTTAAAAACCAAAATTATTTTGGACAAAGCAAACCTTAGTGTTATTTTGAATTTGCAAATTAACAATATATTTTAAGAAAAACCAAAACCCTAGTTTTATTTTGTTTTTCTCTTTTTTCCTTCTCTTTTCTTTTCTCTGGAAAAAGAAAATTTGCAAAAAAGAAAAAAAAACCAGAGCTGGGCCGAAACCCAGCTCCTTCCTCTCCTTTCCCTCTCTTCTTCTCTTCCCCGGACAGCCCACCAAAGGCCCGGCCCAGCCGGCCTTTACCCTTTTCTCTCTTCTCCCGCACCCCTCTCTCTCGTACGTCGCCCAGCGCCATCGCCTCCTTCCATCGATGCTCGCCACTGCCACCTGCCTGCTCCCTCTATAAAGCACCACCAGAGGAGCCTCTCACCAACCCAAACCCTAGCTTCCCCTCTCCCTTTCCTGCCGTCGCCACTCCTCTCCTTCTCCCTCCGTTTCTTCTCCTTCCCGAGCCTCTCCACCATCGCCAGCCGGAGAAGTACACCGACGACATGGGGTAGAAGATCAGGAGCAGGAGCTCGTCGTCATCGTCAAGCACCGGATCCAGGCGAAGTAGACACAGGGTCTGCTTCCACTACTCCAGGGCCGGCCACCTCTACCTCCTCTCCTTCCCGACGTCGTCTACCTCCTGTTCCCGTAGTCCTCGTCGTCGACCACCTTTCTGTTGGAACTCAGGCCCGTACTCTACTCGATCTCATGGTGATTTGGTGGTTGGATTGAGATTCGTTGCCCTGAACTTTCCCCTTGCAGTCTCACACGAACAGAGAGAGCAGAAAAACAGAGTTTTGCAACGCCACACACTGTGTGCGTCTTTGCTTTGTACTAGCTTTTATACAACCGAAGAAAACACTAACTATTACAAACCGACTACTACTGCTTGACCCTGTTACATCATGCCACGTTTGAGACTAGAAGGTGGTATCAGCTCCACACTAACTCACTCACTAGAGAAGCAAAACAGGTTCAGCTAACACAAGGTTCAGAGAACACGCACAGAACTGAAACGATCCTCTCACTGGATCCTTTTGTGGCATGCTCTACTGACAACTTGATCAACAACTAACATTCTCTCCCTTGATCTGGTTGTCTTCAAGTCATCTCCTTCATTCCAATTGCCACCCTCATCTCCTGAAACTTTGCTCTCCCGAGCGACTTCGTCAGGATGTCGGCCAATTGGTCTTCAGTTCTGACATGTGCAATGTTGATCTTCCCTGCCTCCACATTCTCTCGCACAAAGTGATACCTGATATCGATGTGCTTGCTGCGATCATGGAAGACAGGATTTTTGATCAGTGAAATTGCAGACTGATTGTCTACCTTCAGCTTCACTGCCTTTGGCTTCATACTCTGCATCTCAGCCAAGAGCCTTGCTAACCAAATACCCTGACATGTAGCTGCTGTAGCTGCCATGTATTCAGCTTCACATGATGAAATTGCAACCACTTTTTGCTTCTGTGATAACCATGACACTGGACTGGCACCCAGATAGAACAGAACACCTGTGGTGCTTTTTCTATCGTCAACATCTCCACCATGATCACTGTCAGAGAAGCCTGTCAGCTGTAGCTCTCCTCCCCTGTCATAGTGACAGCCAAGATTCGGAGTCCCCTTGATGTATCTCAAAATGTGCTTCACTGCATTCATGTGTTCAGTAGTTGGTCTTTCCATGAACCTGCTCACAAAGCCTACTGAATAACACAAATCAGGCCTTGTATGCAGTAGATAGCGCAGGCTACCAACAACACTTCTGTAATTTGTGCTGTCGACTACTTTAGCTATGCTATTCTTGGATAGTTTCAGGCGTGTCTCCATTGGAGTCTGACATGGATTACAATCCTTCATTCCACACTTCTCCAATATTTTTGTTGCATATGCAGATTGATTGATGAATATACCATCTGAGCTTTGCTTTACCTCTATTCCAAGGTAGTAGCTGAGCAAGCCCAAATCACTCATACTGAACAGAGACTTCATCTGTTTCTTGAAAGTCTGAATTTCTGCAACACTTCTGCCTGTAATCACCAAGTCATCTACATACACACCTACCAGCAGTGACTTACCATTTTTCTCACGTTTGTACAGTGCAGGTTCTGAGGGACACTTGTTGAAACCAAGATTTACCAGAGTCTTGTCCAATTTGGCATTCCATGCCCTTGGAGCTTGCCGAAGCCCATACAAGGCTTTATGCAGTTTCAACACTTGCTCTTCCTCTCCCTTCTTCACAAAACCTGCAGGCTGGGCCACATACACTTCCTCCTCAAGTTCTCCATTGAGGAAGGCTGACTTTACATCCATGTGATGAATTTCCCAACCTTGTCGAGCTGCCAAAGCAAGTAGCATTCTCACTGTGTCCAGTCTGGCTACAGGGGCAAAAACTTCATCAAAATCCACTCCTTGCCTCTGAACATAACCTTTTGCCACTAGTCTTGCTTTGTGCTTCACAACAACACCGGATGAATTTCTCTTCAGCTTGTAAACCCACTTCAGTCCAATGGGCTTGTGACCCTTTGGCAAGTCACACAAGCTCCAGGTTTTGTTGCCGACAATGGAATTCATCTCTTCCTTCATTGCCTTCTGCCAACACTCCTGCTGCTCTGCTTCTGCAAAGGTGCTTGGCTCCTCAATTCCCAGCAGGCAGAGGCCAGAATATGCAGCATCCTCTTTAATAGTTTCTGCATAAATCTCATCCAGCAATCTCTTTCCCTGAGGCCCTTCAGATGGTTCAGTCCATGGGCTCCCTACAGTACCTTCCATTGCTTGCGAGGACTGGCCAGATGGTGGCTGATGGTGATCCAAGATTGAACGGGATGGGACTCAAGTTTCCTGTGCGTCGAGTCCCATCAGAATCAGGTGGTGTTCCGGGTTCAGACAATGCTGCCTCTGCTGCCGTCGCTGCCGAGGCAGAGGAATTGCCTATTTGCCGTGCCGGATAATGAACAGTGAAGGAGTCCTCTGTACTGGTTTTTGTGGTGACACTAGTTCCCCAATCCCAGCACCTGTCCTCCTCAAACTTCACATCTCGGGACACCACTAACTTCTTTCTCTTTGGATCATAAAACCTGTATGCTTTTGATCCTGACTCATACCCAATGAAAATCATTTGAGAGCTTCGATCTGAAAGCTTGTTCTGACCTGGCCCTATTTTTTTCACATGTGCAATGCATCCAAAAATGCGCAGGTGGTGGACAGCAGGCTTTTTGCCATGCCATGCTTGATATGGTGTCATGCCACTCACACTCTTGGTTGGGGAACGGTTAAGCAGGTAAACTGCAGTACATACGGCCTCTCCCCAAAATCTTGCAGGCACTCCCATGCTCTTCAACAGGCTTCTTGCCATGCCAACAACTGTCTGATTCCTTCTCTCCACCACTCCATTTTGCTGTGGAGTATAGGGAGCTGTGAGAAAATGCTTAATACCCAGATCTTCACAATAACTTGCAAATGCTCCTGAGGTAAACTCTCCCCCACGGTCGGTTCTGATAGCCTTCAGTTTGAGATCTTTCTCTACTTCGGCCACTATCTGAATTTTTTTGAAGGCGTTCAGAGCTTCATCTTTTGTGCTGAGCAGGGCTATCCACATGTAGCGTGAGTAATCGTCAACTACCAGAAGAAAGTATCGCTTGCCTCCTGGAGTTGCTGGCTCAATTGGGCCACACAAGTCACCATGGAACAGTTGCAGCTGACTAGTTGCACGGTAACTGGCCTGTGATGGGAAGGGCTGACGGCGCTGCTTGGCCACCATGCATCCATCACACACTTGCTCCACCTGGCTCAGAGTGGGCAAACCCTCAACCATCCCTTCTGCTGCCAATGTTCTCAATGATCTGAAATTGACATGGCCGTATCTCATATGCCACAGCCACGACAACTCTTTTGCATGTGAGAGCAGGCAAACTGGTTCAGCCTTGGGAATATTCAGAATATACATTCTGTTCTTGGTTCTCTTCACTCGAGCCAGTACTCTCCTCTGACGATCAAACACTGTCATCACACCATTTTCAGCAGAATACTTGCAGCCATTCTCATCTAGCTGCCCCAAACTGATGATGTTGTCCTTCAGCTGAGGTATGTAGTACACATCTGAAAGGATACGGTGCTCGCCCGTGTGACAGAGCATCAGCACTGAACCTCTGCCACAGATGTCGACTGCTGAGCCGTCTCCGAACCGGACTCTTCCCTTCACTGTCCGATCTAGTTCAGCAAATTTATCTGCCCTTCCAGTCATGTGGTTGCTTGCCCCAGTATCCAGGTACCATGACATTTCATGGACCCCTGTGAGTTTGGGCACAACCTTATCTTCGTTGAGGAATACCTGTTCCTCTGAAGCAGTATCAGACACAACCAGCTCACATGCCTCCATCATGAGAAGTGCCGAATCTTCGTCCTCCTCCTTCTCGGCACGGTTGGCCTTTTCCCGCTTCGGCTCTGGGCAATCAGACTGAAAATGACCCTTGTTATTGCAGTTGTAACATCTCACCTTACTGATGTCAAATTTGCCCTTCTTCTTTTGCTTGCCTCTGTCCTTACTGGTTTTGCCGCGATCACCACGGTCACCGCCCCTTTTCCCAGTAGAGCTCCCTGAACTCCCAGCACCCTCGCTAGCCTTCTTGTCCTTCATGAGCCGTTCCAGCGTCTTAGTGACAAGCATCAATTGCTCGTCCTTACCGCCACTGTTGCGGCGGCGACCTCGCTGGTTCAGCTCATGAGGGCCAGTCGGCCCACTGCCTCAGTAACCGACATGGTCGTCAGGTCGCCCCACTGTTCAATCGTGTTTACCACGTCGGCGAAACGATCAGGGACGGCGCTGAAGAGGTGCTCAATCACAGACTCGTCTGAGATCTTCTCTCCGAGGGAACGGATTTCACCGACCAGCGTGGTCAGCCTTTGCCCGAACCCAGTGATTGATTCGCTGTCATCCATCTCCATGCGATCGAGCTGCCTCTTGAGCTGCTTCACGCGAGCTTTCTTCACGCGATCCTCTCCAACGCGCATGCGCCGGATCGCTTCCCAGGCTTCCGCCGCGGTGTTGTACTCCGCGAGTGCCATCAGCATCGAGTCCGGCACAGACTGAGACAAGGCCGCGAACGCGTCCTCATCCTTAGCCGGATCGAGCTCACCTTCTCCCTCAATCGCACTCCAGCAGCGAAGGGACCTGAGGATGATTTTCATCTTCACCGCCCACAGCCCATAGTTGGTGTCGGTGAGCTGTGGGTAGTGAATCGGGATGCCTCCTCTTGATGACGACGAGTGCACCACCACAGCGCCCTCGCTTGCCGGGGCTTCATCTTTTTGCTTCTGTCCCGTCTTGTCGCCCATCTTCCGTCACCGCCGCCGCTGCGCCACCAAGCAACACCTCCACCCAGATCGACTCCAAGAATCAGCGGCTCTGATACCAAATGTTGGAACTCAGGCCCGTACTCTACTCGATCTCACGGTGATTTGGTGGTTGGATTGAGATTCGTTGCCCTGAACTTTCCCCTTGCAATCTCACACGAACAGAGAGAGCAGAAAAACAGAGTTTTGCAACGCCACACCCTGTGTGCGTCTTTGCTTTGTACTAGCTTTTATACAACCGAAGAAAAAACTAACTATTACAAATCGACTACTGCTTGACCCTCCTGTTACATCATGCCACGTTTGAGACTAGAAGGTGGTATCAGCTGCACACTAACTCACTCACTAGAGAAGCAAAACAGGTTCAGCTAACACAAGGTTCAGAGAACACACACAGAACTGAAACAATCCTCTCACTGGATCCTTTTGTGGCATGCTCTGCTTCTGCTGTGAACTGACAACTTGATCAACAACTAACATGCAGGGGGTGCAGGGAAGTGGGTGCAATCACGGGCTCGAGCGGCAGGAGCTCGGGCTCGAGCTCGTGCGTCTTGACCATGGCGGTGAGCAACAGCCCGACGGCGACCATGCGATGGCGGTGCCCAGAGCAAGGGGGGAGCGGAGAAGGTGCCCGAGGGCGGCGGTGGTGCTCATCCTGGTCGGCGACGGGGAGAGGTGGTCGACGACGAGGACGCAGCCGGTGATGGGGTAGACGTCGGAGACCGGAGAGGAAGTAGAGGACGAAGGGGAAGCAGGCCCTGGTGTGGTCGTACTGCTCCCGATCCACGCGTGTCGAGGACGTAGACGTGCTCCTCCTCCGCTGCTACCTCGGGGCTCCCTCCATGGCGTCGTGCTCCGGTGCTCCTCCGGCTTTTCCAGGTGGGGGCTCTCGGGTGGTAGAGATCGGGGAGGAAGAAGGAGAGGAGATGGTGGCGGCGATGGGGAAAGGTGAGGGGTAGCTAGGGTTTGGGTTGGTGTGAGGCTCCTCTGGTGGTGCTTTATAGAGGGAGCAGACACGTGGGAGCCGGCCGTGGTGGCGCGGTGGTGGAAGTGGCGTGGACACTGGCGACGTACGTGAGAGAGTGGGTGCGGGAGAAGGAGAAAAAGGCAAAAGGCCAGCTGGGCCGGGCCGTTGATGGGCTGCTCCGGGAAGAAGGAAGAGGGAGGAGAGAAGGGAGGGGAGCTGGGCTTCGGTCCAGCTCCTGTTTTTTTCTTCCTTTGCAATTTTCTTTTTTCCAGAGAAAAGAAAAGAGAAGGAAAAAGAGAAAAACAAAAATAAAACTAGGGTTTTGATTTTTCTCAAAATATTTTGTTAATTTGCAAATTCAAAATAACATTAAGATTTTTCTTTGTCCAAAATAATTTTGGTTTTAATTATTTTGTTTTGCAATTTAGAAATTAGGTATTGCATGTGATAACACCTAAAAACACAAATTCTTTTGTTTGTTTTCTTTTATTTGCAAAACCACAAATGCAACAGAAAGATGATGTCATGATGATGCAATAATTGAAACAAACATGGAAAGTGAAAGGGGATTACTTTTGGGATGTTACACTAGAGTCAAGAAATTTCCCGCAACAACTATGAAGATAGAAAATCTAAGCAATGGTTAAAAATCCATAGTAATAGATGAAAATCACTTTGGCTCCCGGGTGCATATGCACCCTGCTTTTAGAATCAAATTTTGAAATGTAAAAAAAATCTTAAATAAATTTTGCTGATACATCTTCACATTCTAGCCTTATTTTAGCACCAAATTTTATCTTTTTTACATAGGTCACAAAATACCGGTTTTTCGTGAAACCACTTTGTAAACACATAGCATGTTAAGATCTATTCGCGATTTTTTTAATTTTTTTTTTGACATTTCAAAATATGTTCAGAACACATTTAAAATAAAGGGTGCAAATGCACCCGGAAGCCAAAACACCTCTCCCATGCTCATAGAGTATATACCGATATAGAACATGTCACACTATAAAAATAATCAACAATGACGTCTTTCCTTTTCTAAATTTCACATATTTTGTTACCATTTCATCAATATTTAGGATTTTCTACGAAAATTTACATTTTAAGAGGGGCTATGAAAATTTATTTCTCCAATTCAGCAAACGTATCCTCACGTCAATAAACAAAGATACTGCTTGAGCTAATACGATTAAGAATAAACAAAATCAAAGTAGAATCATAAATTGTAATCTATCGTATATCTAAAGTTGGTTTCGGCCACCCTAATAAGCCGGCAAAAATACCCTCAAACCCTTCTTAAATACCACACCTAGGAGTTTGTTTAGAGTCGGGTTTTTGTTCGACTAAGAATTATCTGTTGCAAATACAAAGAGTTGATTTCTGATTTAATTAGATCTAGTCCTTGTTTTCGGTTTACAAACGGTTTTACTCAGTCCGTGTTTTATGTACGACCATTCAAATTCTTCAGTAAAACACGTGTAACTAAATATTTTCACCAAAAATCTATCTAAATCTAAACTATAATATTGGAAAAGGAGGTGGTCGTACGTCGCGCACTTTATAGTTTAGTCCCTTAGAAATTGAGCAATCAACCCGCAGTGCCCCTAGGAATCAACAGTTTTACATTTCAGCCCCTCTACCTTATCCACCCAATCCCCTCGGTTGCGACTTGCGCGAGGCGCACAGCCGCGGGAGGGTCGCCTGAGCCGCGTCCGACGTCGGTGAGGAAGAGAGAGCCCGGCGAGCTCAATGCGTCGTTGAGGAGGAAATCCAAGAATAGCGGCGCAGTTGTAGAGGAATCTGGGAGACGGCTGGTGGCACTAGGCGCGGGACCGGCACACGAACGAAGGAGAGCAAGGAGAGGTGCCGCAGAAGTGGCGCTGCCGCCACGCAGAGCTCGTGTCTGTCGGAAGCGTCCCAGTGAAGGTCGTACACCCATCTGAGTTCGTCCGTGTCCGGCGTCCCCGTCGACCACGCTGTTGAACAGAGGCTTACCCAAATCGCGAGCTGAGCGCATGCTTAACCCAAAAATACAAATCTGCAAGGGTAGCAACGCAGTGCACCAGCATCGATCATAGTCGCCATGGATGGATCACATGAAAAGCCTAACCATCTCTCTACTCGTTCCTTTTAAAATCTCATTTCCGTCCATCTCCGCTGATGTATATGTTTGATGTTGTTTCTGTTTTCTCCCTAAAGTTGAATATGCTATACGAATTACTTCCTACTTGTTCAACTTTAAAACATGTAATTTTGGATCAAAAAATATATTATAAATTATTGAATGAGTATATTTGTGTGCATTCATATACTGGAACGTGCGATGTATATTTTCATTTTTTTTACATGTGATCGGTATGTCACTTACACTTGAAAATACATCACGGCTCGTTGCATTTCTTCCGCTGCGCCGCCTTTAAGTTCTCGCCTACTCTCTACGGCGCAGCGCTGCTCTTTTATTGAATAGATTTTATTTTGTACGTTAAAACAAATTAAACCCTTTATATTCGCCCCCGCTCATCTCAAATCCTAGCGGCATAACGGTGGGTAAGGACAAGGGAAGGGTGTCGTGCCGAGCAGGACATGGGTAGGGGGAGCACAGAGAAGGAGGAGGAAGAGGAAGACGAGGAGGAGGCCAACGATCTCTTGGAGGCCGGGGTTTGATCGGTGGGAGAACGTAACACTTTCGGGGAATGAGGAAGACATAGGGATATCAACATTCCCCTTGGGCGTAGTCGCTGGCCGCATAAAAAAATAACATGATGCGCTCATATTTGTGATGTATGTCATTCCATGCACGCAATAGACTACACATCACGTGGCACCTAATCCGGGTGTTTGAGAAACAACCACCATAACCAAGAGGCACTAAACAGATTCAGTGAATCTTGTAATATTATAAAATACGGGAGCAACTAGGGCTCACTCGAGTGAGAATTCAGATGATGTCATCCAGTTGCATGTGCAACTCATGTATACATCATTTGCAACTGAGAAATCTCAGTTGCAACTATGCACAATCCATGTGTAACTGAAGGAAATTTGAGTTGCATAAATGACATACCGCACGAATCATGATGCAAATCTGACGGGGTTAGTGTTGAGTGAGCTAACTTAATTCTCACTCGAGTGAGCAATAGCAAATCCCTATAAAATAAGTAATACTTTAGACCAGTTTTTGTAATGTTTTTCTGGTTTTGTAGGCCGTAGCGAAGCACGGGCAATGTGCTAGTTAAGGTAAAACGGCTTGCCCGCCCCTGCTACAACCGAAGAAAAAACTTCACTACATGTATGATGTATGACTTATATTATACATAACAGCATGTGTCATCGTACATTATTCATTCAGAAGATGGACATGTGTCCACAGCACGCTGAAAGGAAATATTCAGAAACCAAAGTATGTACAAAGCGGAAAGGAAAAAAAAAAAGAACACCCACCAAACAGAGACCGGGATAGCAAAACAGAAATTTAACAAGAAAAAAAAAATGGAAGAAAGAATACCTAGCAGCCTAACGCCCAACTAACAAAACAAAACTTTACCGTAAGAGGCGAAGCATCAACAAATCAAGTAAAAAAAAAAAGCATCAACAAATGAAGTTTAGGAAGAACTGATTGCACAAATTAAATCACACATATCCACGTATGGCAATTTATAGGAAGCGTGGCAACAACTGAGTTCGATTATATTGCAAGAATTTCAACATGTAGATTTGAACATCGTATTTACAACTCAAGATGCAGGCAGCCTCATGTCTGAACTCTTCTAATCTTATAATCAATGAAAAGGCATGACCGTTTCAAATCAAAAAATAAAAAGATTCAGGTGCACGCCTCTCCATCCCTCGATCCTACTACATTTTATTCCTACTCGTCTTGCAAGAACGCTAGCAACACATCGAAGCGAGGATCGGGATTCAGTTTCAGCATGTACAAGTACTGAATGCCAGGGATGAGTTCCGCGAGCTTGTACCCCGTCAGCTCCTCGAAATCCTTGTTCCACTGCCGCACCTGGTTGGCCTTGGGGTTGAGGATCAGCCTCGCGAGGTAGACCGCCGACGCCGCCAGGGCGGACGGCGGGTAGTGCAGCCATCTGCAGTCGAGGAGCGATGCTTCGGCCAACTCATGCGCCAACCGCTGAGCCTCCAGCTCTTGCTCTCCTCCATTGTTGTACTTGGTGAAGTGCTCGACGAAGGTGTAGACCGTGGGTCCGCTGAGGTCGTACTGCAGCTCCTCCAACATCTTCAACTCCATGTCGATCACCTCCTTGCTCGTGGCTATCCGGCAGAATCTGGCGATGCCGGCGGCGTTCACCTTGAATCTTGTGCACTGCTCCTCGTATTTGGCGGCGGTGTAGACGGCCGTGCCTCCCAGGAGCTGGAGCTCATCCAGCTCCATGTCAGCCAGTGACGGCAGGGCTCGGTCCGACAGGACGCGGTCGGCGTAAGTGACGGCGCGGTGATACGTGCCAGGGGCCAAGTCGAAGTGCTTGACGATCTCGTCCATACAGAACAGGAGGCTGGCGCGCGTGCACTCGCTCATCGGATCTCCCTGCAACGTCTTCAGATAGTCTGGCGAGGGCCGCTGCTTGGCGTTCTTCTCCATCTCCCGGAGGTTCACGTCGATGTCGGCGTCGTAGTCCGCGGACAGACGCGGCGGGAGCGTCGCCGGATTCTTGGAGTCGGTGACGGAGACCTCGACGGCCGGGTGGAAAGGGCGGGCGTCGAGTGCGGCAGTGTAGGGCTTGCACGTCGCCGGGAGCTCGATGGAGTCGTGGAGTGCAGCGGCGTGGTGGACGCGGGCGGAAGCGAAGCCGACAGGTGGAAGCAGAGAAAGTGCGCCGATGGCACGGCGGTAGGCATCCTCAAACTCCGCCATCGGCTGATTGCGGCAGCCTGAGAGGAAGGCGGAGGGAGGAGGACCCGGAAGAAGCTCAAAGGTGCAGGGATCCATGTCAGCCATCGGTTGATTGAGACGGAGAAGGGAGTCGATTCTTGGAGCTAGGTCTTAGGGTACGTGAGGAGGAAGAAGAATGGTGCAGGGGAGTCTCGATCGAGTCCTGCCTATTTATCCATGGCTCGATTGTTCGTCGGTTGCTCCAGGATTGCAAACCACATCGTCATCGGTCTCGTCATAGTTGGTTTAATCGCTAGTGTAGGATTCGGTGTACAGCCGTGGAAGCTACGCTACAAATGTTTGTTGCCGTCAGTAAGCTATCGATCAAAATTTGAATACGCGCGCTCCGCGGAATACAAACGCGACTGGCAGGCGGCAGCGCGGCAATTGTGCTGGCGTATGCACCACTCGTATTTGCCTCAACCTTAAGCTATTCACGCCAAGACCCTGGCTACGAATCAAATCAGATCTGCCATACAACTTTATATACCACAAAGTGCACACAAGACCAGCAAGATGCAAGCATGATTCTTATTTTTTGTCCATCGGCTATTTACAGAATTTAAATTACATGCTCTCTCAATCCCAAAACCTGGATATCTTAACCTCTGAATATGTAGACCATTTATTTTTTCCATGAATAAGAGCATCTCCAGCCGGCGGGCCCCCCGAGAGCCCCAGGACCCTTTTTTTCCCTGTCAGGAAGCTTTTTCTCCCACCCACCCCCCAGGGTCTCTATTTCTGCCGGATTTGGCCGAAAAATCATCCGGCGTTCACAGGACGAACCCATCGCTCTGAGGTTTGATTGGGGGCGCCGGCGGAAGCAACAGGTCGCGTGGGCCACCGAGACAATGTAGATTCCCCACCCAGATTCGTCCCTCTTCTTCTCCCCCCCCCCTCACCGCCATGCCGCCGCCGGCACCACCCCTCCCCCTCCGCCGCAAACACGCCAATAGAAAGGACACTCTCCACCACAAACACGCCGTGCCAAGCCTCCACCTCCATCTCCCCTGCTGACCGAGTTTTCGCGGTGATTCGGCGTCGCAGGCAGCTTCGCGCACACACGCAATGTGTTCGGCGTTTTGCCTGCTCGGTGATGGACTCCGGCGATGAGGAGATGTTCGCCGCTCTAATGGAAGAGGAAGCCGACGCCAACGATGAAGAGCACTTGCTGGTCCTTGCCTGTCTGGCCAGGCTATACGTGCGGACTGCAAAGCCGCGACGCGGATGCTCGGTGCCAGGGCGCCGCAAGAGCAAGCATAGGCAGCGGTTGGATGGCTACTGCATTTTGTACGCCGACTACTTCGCCGATGATCCGTTGCATGTCGAGAAGGTATTTCGGCGCCGTTTCAGGATGAACCGGACGCTCTTCCTCAAGATTATGCATGCCAAACCGAGAGTTCGACAGCTACTTCATTTGCAAGAAGGATTGCACCAGCACGGTAGAATTTTCCTCACTCCAGAAGTGCATGGCCGCTTTGAGAATGCTTGCATATGGAGCTCCCGGTGATTCACATGATCACTATCTACGCATGGCCAAGTCCACCGCCATGGAGTGTTTCTACAAATTCTGCATAGCCGTAGTGGCAGTGTTTGGACCGGAATACTTGCGATCACCCACTGTAGAAGATAATGCTCGGATCCTAGCCATGAATGAAGCAAGAGGATTCCCTGGGATGCTTGGAAGCATCGACTGGATGCATTGGGCATGGAAAAACTGTCCATTTGCTTGTCAGGGGATGTACAAAGGCCATAAAGGAGCTTACATTGTGATACTTGAGGCGGTGGCTACGCAGGCAGTGGCGGACCCAACTGTCCCTAAGCCTGGGCACTTGCCCGGGCTTCCGGCCAGTCGTCGCAGCCTAATTTGCTGGCAACCTTGATCAAAAGTAGTGTTGTTAGTCTTTAAATTCACTATTTACCCAGGCTTTGAATTATTCTTGGGTCCGTCACTGTACGCAGGATACCTGGATTCTGCATTCCTTCTTTGGCATGGCAGGATCTAACAAAACGTCCTGTAGTGCTCGAGTATCTTTGCCAAGCTTGTTGAAGGTCATGCTCCCTCGGTGAACTAAGAGATCAGTGGGCACCACTACAACAAGGGATACTACCTAGCACATGGCATCTATCCAAAATGATCAATATTTGTAAAGACTATCTCAAACCCTGTGCCAGGCGGCAATCAAGCTTGGGTTGCTTAATGCCAGGAGGCTTGCAGGAAGGATGTCGAGCAGGCATTTGGTGTGCTCCAAGCTCGATTTGCTGTTGTCCGGTACCCCGCTCTGACCTAGTCAAAATTTCAGATGTGGGGGGTGATAAATGTCTGTGTGATCTTGCACAACATGATCATTGAGAGCGATCGGGAAGACCCAGTGGATGAGAGCGAGCAAAACCAGCCATGTTGCAGACATGATCCTCTTGTTGCTATTTCTCCACAGGTGTCGGCATCAGGGGCTGCCTTCCTCGCTATGCGTCAGGAGATCTGAGACCCACATATTCATCAACAATTGTAGAAAGATCTGGTGGAGCAACTGCGGAGGCTCAAAGGCGAGGCCTAGTTTAATGTAATTTGTGTTTCAAAACTTGTTAAATTATGAGTTGTGTTGATTTGTTGAACTATTTGTATTGATTTTATGTCGAACTATGTGATAAAAATTATGAGGTTTGCTTTGTTGAACTATTAAAACATTATGTTGTATGAGATTTGTTACATTTTTCGAACGAAATCACCGGATGAGGGCCAAACTGGGGGCGTGGCTGGGAGCCGGCGCCCCCAGGCCGAAATAAAGCGTCGGCGGCCCCCACAAACGACTCAAAATAGCGTTGGCCGAACACCTGGGGGGCACGCACGGTTGGAGATGTTGTAAGCTATTGTTGCGAGGCGGTTTGGTGACATGACAGTTGTTTTGGAACATGTGATAGTCTAATTTTCAGTATATTTAAAGAAAAGATAATGTCAGAAAAATTAGAAACTTATAGTAAAAGAATTAAAAAATTAGAGAAAGGAAGGGATTTTATAAAGTTTTGGAAAAATATCAACATATGTTTGGCAAAAAAATATATATTTTTGAAATCGAAATATACTAGAAAAGGCAACTCAAGAAAACACAAAGAATCTAAACAATGATAGGCATTTAGGAAAATAAGTCGTTTTCTAAATTTTCATATATTTGTATCCTAATTTGTTTCATAACTTTATGTCTTTGTGTTCCGCTAATATATCGGAAATCCGTTTTGGCTAGTAGGAGCATATGATCCCGCTACCTAAAAAGTCAAAAAATAAAATTGAGTTTATATCTGGATATTTTATGTTCGCACATAGAGTTCCGTGAAAAAATAACGTTTTTTATGGGCTGTGTAAAAAGAACAAATCACGGTGCTTCAAAATGACTTTGCACTTAACATTTTTTTAATCTTTTTTACACAGCCCACACAATAAAAAAATTATTTCACGAAACCTTTTTATGGGAACACAGAATGTGTGGATGTAAAGCTAAATTTCTTGTTTGGAATTTTTGACATTTTGAAATGTACTTAAACTACATTTTTATAACGGGTGCATTTTGCCACATGCCGGTTTCCAAGCCCCGAGTGCTGCTCGTCGAGGAGGGCAACGCTGACGGCCGTGTGTTCCTCCTGTCCGTCTACGGAAGGCCGTCACGTTGGTGTGCGCCAGGGTAAACGTTGGTACACGTGCAAGCTCTTAGCTCTTAGAGGGTACTCTAAATTCTCAGAGCAACTCCAGCCGTTGGCCCCCCATGCCAAATTGCCGGCATTTTTTTGGGCCACTCGGGGGGCCTCCGGCGGAAAATTTTGGCCTGGGGACGCGTCGATTTCTAGTTGCGCCTCCCAACCCGGCGTTTTTTGCGAGTTTTGGTCGAAAAATAAGTCATACAACATCATTTTTTATAGCAAATACATTATTTTTAAAGCAAATTTATCATTTGTATCAAATAATTCGACATAAAAATTAATACAAATAGTTTAACAAATCAAACAATTTAAAACAAGTTTTTCAAGACAAATTACATAAACATAGACCTCGCATTTGCGCCTCCACAGGTGCTCCAGCAGATCTTGCTGCAATTGATGATGAACTAGTGGGTCTCGGATCTCCTGACGCTTTGCAAGATAGGCAGTCCATGATGCCGGTACAGGCAGACGCCGGCTCTCCTCCGGATCCTCGCCCACGAGAGGACCCTGTCTGAAGTATGGCACCTTCTTCTCATTCTCATCCACTGGATTGTTCCGCTCGTTCCCAATGATCATGTTGCGCCGTCGGCTTCCTCTTCCATCAGAGCGGCGAGCATCTCCTCGTCATCGGAGTCCATCTCAGGCAAAACATCGAACACCTCGCGGGCAGGTGGGCGCGAAGCTTGATCGCGACGGCGATTCACCGCGAAAAACTCGGGCAGCGGCGGAAGGGGGTGGGGGGATTCAGCAGGGCGTGCCGTCGCGGTGGTTGGTGCCCTATTCTGGCGGCGCGTTCGTGGCGGAGGGGAGGAGGTGGTGCCGGCGGCAGGGGAGGGAGACGAGGAATGGGGCGAATCTGTGGTGGGGTATGTACGTTCTCTCGCCGACAGGGCTGGCCCGCGCGGCTTTTCCCTTTCATCGATGCCCCCAAGCGGAACCCGACGCATTGGGTTCAACCTGGGAACGCCGGATAAATTTGGGACAAACCCGACGAAAAACGAGGCCTTGGGGGTGGGGAGCGACTAGGAGGGAAATGGGCCACCGGCGTAAAAAAGGTGGTGCTGGGGGCTTGGGTGTGTGTGTGTGTGTGTGGGGGGGGGGGGGGGGGTGGGGGTGGGGGGCGGCTGGAGTTGCTCTAAACTTCTTATTTCACTTTAATCTAGTGCAATCAGGTTATGGCGGGCTCCTCATGTCAAAGTCACTATCGATGTTGTACCGAGCAAACTTATGATCAACGAACTTCAACGTAGCACTGGGACATCTGTAATCCACTAACCAGTGGCAACTAATGGTCTCTACACATGGACTAACACTATGTACAACTTAAAGCCAAAATTCACTGGGCAGACAAGCAACAGCAGCCAACAGTACGTTACAAAAGTGTTGTACAATGGATGTCTCTTGGATTCCTCCGCCAAGTTACCAAATGCGCTTTTGTAGAGTGCTATGCTGCCAACTCGGTGCCATCAGGTTAGTCAGGCAGTAATTACAAGCTCCGGAGAAGTCACAGTACCTGAAATTGACATAGGGAGTTGATGACAAATGGCCAGTAGAGAGCCAAGACTTCACAAGATTAATATGACAAGCTTTACTCACTAGGCAAGGTGGCAAGCCTTCTAACAGATCAATTATTCTAAATACGAAAAAACACTACCCACGATCTTTAAATCAGTCAAATAAGGACCTGCCATCGGTTGAACTTCTTGTGCAAAATTGTTATGCGTATTGAAAAACTGGGCATTGTTACCAAATGATGTTCGGTCAAAGACATTACTGTCACCAAACCAGTCAATGAGAAATGATAAAAAGAAAAGGGCATTCCATGCATAGCTCTAGTTGAACTAATGTGCAACCCTTTGATTAGTTGAAATGGAAATTACTGTTACCAAACCAGTCACAAGGCTTAAAAAAATGTTATGCACTAAAATAACAACACTGTGATAATTACATGCTGGTTCAAAACCATGTAGTTTTTGCTGTACGCTAGCATCCGTCTTACTGCACATGACTACGTTTTGCTACTTCTCTGGTTTTTTACCCAGTTATATTTTAAGATTAATGATTGAAGAACTTGGTCTCTAAAATGTAAAATTTGTCAGTGCTCAGTGTAAGTCAATTTGGTGTTTGTATACACTAGCAGGGGCGGAACTGGGCTCCAGGCTACCTTGCTATAGCCCTGGTCTTGACCTAGTAGTACAGGTGCCCCTTACTAATTTCTTGGAAATTCAGAACCCCAACAGCCCAGCCCAGGCCTTTGGTCCGGAATGACTATGGCTAACACTCCTGCTGCGGCCATGCTGATGTGAACAGATTCATGAGTCTAAGATGAATCATGAATTTGCAAGCTTATCAACACCAATTAGGCAATCTGGCACCCATGCATCTATTCACATCAGCACGACCGCAACAGGACTGTGTTCATGTTCGCTAGATACTGTGATTGCGCCATCCTGCCGCCCACGCTTGATTTTGATGCGGCCACCACCGCCACCATGGCAGATCTGAGAGTCCAGCCCTGATCCTGCCCAGATCCTGGGTCCACCACAGTACGCTAGCATCTGTGTACTGCACTTCACTAGATTTTCTATGTCATTTGCTGATTCTTAGGTTTTCCCCTACTACTGTTTCATGATTTATGCTTGGAGAACTTGTGTCTCCAAATATGTCAAGTTTGTTACTCTAAGATGCTTAAGAGTACCATAAGTCAAAGATGCACAAACTCTAAGCATCTCTACCCCCAATATACATCATTTATGCGTCGGATCAAAAGTGCTTACCCTCTCTCTCAATTCTCAATCCCAAGCCAGGACAAAATAAAAATAAAAGGTCCTTCAGAGGAATGCCAAGAACTGCATGTACCTTACTAATTTTTTTGTGGGGAGCATGTACCTTACTATTTACAGCAAGATATTGCAATATACACGAAAATATATGGATGGTTACAAGTATACATGTACATATCAGAGTAAATAAGAACAGCATTCCTGAAAGTAAATGAGTATGAGTATAATCTCTCAAACATAAAATACTAAGTTTCTATTTCAAACAAGAATTATTCTTGAATATCAACCGATGGGTTAAAAAAGAAAAGAAGATGTCCCAACATTATCAGAAGTTCACTACACTAAGAACATGAAAATCATGGAATAGGAAAACAGACAGCATACCTAGAATTCTACTGACACAGTTAGAGCAAAGACCATGTTCTACCCCACTCTCCGAGTAGGAGTTCTTATCATTGAATTATCCTGCAATATAGTCATATCAGTCATTTTCCTATATACAAGTGGCTTCAAATGCCAAAAGGGAGGACAATAGTTTAGTTGGTCCATGTGTTTAAGAAGAGCAATGGATAGGCTACAAAGATCAATAATTGTAGACATTGGTTAAGCTCGTCGCATATCAAGCTGTAAAACAATGAGAAAGAGAACTCCTGATAGAGTGGGAGTGTGAGACCATATTAAATATCCTATATCATGTGCATTTGTCTTGCTGCTAATCCAAATATGTTACAATGTCCATTTATTAATGAAGTTCAAATCAGAATGGGGGCATAAGCATAGACTATGAAAAAGAAAATGTAAACTAGCATGCAGCTTAAATTGTAGAATAATAACTTAGATGCCATAAGATAGACATTTGTGTGCGGAGCGACCTGCACTGTTGGGTTGTAACCCCACTGATTCTCAAAAACATGGGACCTGCCTGTACCTGACATTTGTAAAGTACAAGGCATTAATAATTGCACAAGTCAAAGATGCAAAGGGAGAAGATGGTCAATATATAAATCAGCACAATTGTTGATAATTATGGACTCATGTAAACAATATAATAACTAAATAGTTGCAAACAAAGGAAATTATGGAATATTATCAAGATCTGCGAATATAGCAAGAACCTGCGTGAAGTTGTTTGGCATCATCCTTGGTTGATTAGGCAGTTGATGTTGGTGATTAACATCCATTACAAAATGAGCTCCAAATGACAGGTTTGGAGATATTCCATCCTGTTTAAGTTTGCAACAAGATTATTCAAATACATGAAAACAATAGTAGTAGCAGCAGCAGCAAGCAGCAGCAGACCAAAAGTACTGTGTACCATTAAATCAATGCCTGCTTGCACTCCCATGTGTGGACTTTCAATATGGGAAGCTGACGGTGTCCCTTGAATCATATTAGCTTCAGCTGTCACAAACGATGATCGTAGAAAATCCTGAAAAGAACATAAACAAATCAACAAAGCCGTACTCATACAGTAAACTGAAATATGATGCCTGAGATTCATTACAACCCCCCCCCCCCCCCCCCCCCCCCCCACCAACCCCCACAAAAAACCTCAAAAAAGACGAACCTGTTCTTTATTTGACCGTAATACAGCATCCGGATCAGTTTCTGCCACTTTCTTTGCTGGCCGACCTCGACGCTTTGCATTTATTGATAGAGAATTCTTTACACCCTCTGAAAACTGAGAACTAAAAAGGTCTTGTTCATTTTCAGGTGCTTCAGTTTCGAACGAGAGAAGTCTCGGTTGTCTCTCTCTAGCAGGTTGGCCATCATCCAGAAGAGCCTTCTCTGCGTCTCTCAGTAACTTCAGAGCAACAAGGTGCCTATTCTCAGATATGAAGCCTAAATTGAGCAGCTTACGGCACTGTGTGTACAAATAATCATGACGTTCAACTGTGTCACCAAGGAGCATCTCGTTAGGGTAATGTGCCAAAGCATGCAATCTCTTATAGTCTCTTTTCCATCGATCAAGGACATAGGTTGCTGGGATCTCAAACATCTCGTTTAACTTTAACACAGACAATGCATGTCTACACAGGATGCCAGTGAACTGACAGAAACCACATTCACACTCAACAATGAGCTTTTCTTCGTTACAAAAATAAACTTCATAAGTCCTGCTCTCCGTCTCCTTTCCATCTTCCATGTATGAGCATTCTTTCACTTCAAAAGTAACCAATGAGCCATGAACTTTACTTGGCATACCATCACAATACATTGTTGCTTTCAACTCATCCTGAAATTTCCTGAACATGTTGATTGTGTAGGCTTTGGCCAGTTGCTCTTCCATGTAGAATTTTGTTACAGTCAATGGATTCCTATGGGAGGACTCTTCATCTGCTTGCAGCTCTTTCTTGTATTTATTCTCCAATATCATCTCGTATTTACTGAAAAATTGCTTCAAAGAAGTTTTTGGGTATACAAATCCATCATAGTATGAAACAACGGACTCCCCACGCTGTGAAACTGACAAACCTGCCCAGAACTGGGTTTTAAGATAGGCAGGTGCCCATAGTTGCCGATGCTCGTATAGGGAACTGAGGCATTGATTTTCTGCAAGTCCATGTTCCTCAATA
Organism: Puccinellia tenuiflora; assembly: GCA_012064385.1. NCBI lineage: Eukaryota > Viridiplantae > Streptophyta > Magnoliopsida > Poales > Poaceae > Puccinellia > Puccinellia tenuiflora. Next base: position 535,567 of record QRDG01001387.1, read on the forward strand.
ATCTTCTTCCAGTGAGCTTCAAACTCTGCTGCCTTCAAAGACCCATATGTTACTTTCTTCAGTGCTCTCTTAATTGTTTTGAAGTCTGCATGTGCTTTCAAGTTCTCTGCCACATCTTTCATAATGCGATACAGACAAAGGCGATGTCTAACTTGGGAAAATACTTCTCTAACCGCATCTAGAATAGCATTGTAATGCTCGGTGATTATTGCCTCTGGATAACAACCTTTCATACATGCCAAAAATGCTCTGAATAACCAAGTATAGCTCTCAGCACTAAGATCTGAAAGTAAACCAGTACCAAACAAAACAGACTGGCCATGATTATTTACCCCAGTGAAGAAAACAAGTGGCAAATCATACTTCTCGGTCAAGTATGAGGTGTCAAAGTAAACAACATCATGACCAAAGTATTCATGTGCTGCCTGTGACCTAGCATCACTCCAAAACAAGTTCCTTAGACGCCCTTGTTTGTCCAAATCTAGTAAATAGAAGAAATTTGGGTTTTTATTCTGCATACTCCCAAAAAACTTCTGAATGTGCTCATCATCTCCTTCCCCGAATTTAAGCCTTCCTATCTCAGTAAAGTTCCCTTGCTCTTTGTCAGCTATTGGAACATTCCTGCGTCCTTTTAATCGTGAAGTGGTTTCCCCATTCTTGGCATCGGTCAATTTCTTGTAACCGTTCATGAGCAACTCTGAGGATTGGTTGAGTGGATGGTTGTGATCAAGCTTCGCGTCGTCAATATGGAGCCATCTATCTTGCCTTAGCTTCAACGAGATCCTAGCTGGGCAGTTTATCTTTGTTGGTTCTCTAGAGAGATAGCATGCATTTGCTCTCCCTCTCCCTGCTCGACTGCATCCAAGCACCAACCTCCGACACACCCCTGACTTCAAGTACGATGACTTGAGAACGATAGCTGAAAAGCCAGAATCCACCGCATACTGCTTGTAATACTTTAGAGCATCATCATAAGTTTTGAATCTCAACCCATAGCGGGGCGCATTCTCATCTACCTTGGCCTTCCCATCATCTTCCTTGCCACTATCATTGTCATCAACAAAAATCACCTCTTTGCCCTGATGCAACGGCAACTCCCTCCCAGGAGTACCTCCCAAAACCTAGCAAAAAAAAAAAAACCAATCATCAAAAAATGTTCTCACAGCAGCAAGCATCAATAGATAACACTCAAGTAACCCCAAACACTTCTAACCTGAGATTGTTCAACATTCCTCAGCAATGCCCCATTCTCTGGTAGCTCTGACCTCTTCCCATCGGCGTTAGCAGCCATGTCCACAACTGGAACCTGCCTCGGCAACTCGTCTACCATATTCCTTGCTCTCTGCTAAGCTTAACACGCACAGGACAAACATCTGTCAGACAATTGCTCGGGACCAAACGAATCTAATCGTATTGCTGTGGGGATGTGGGGATTGCAAGGGAAGCGGCCTTGCCTTACCTTAAGAAGGGTGCCACCGGGAGGTCAGGAGTGATGGTGAGGGGAACAGCGGCAACGACCGGACCTCTCCACGCCGCCGTCGAGCAAGGGGAGGGCCGTCGCGGCCGACAGCGAGGGGTGGGAGTGTGCCGGCGGCGGCTTAGTGGCTCGGCGGAAGGTATGAGGGAGTGGCCGGCAGGAGAGAGCCGGGGGAGAAGCAAGGCCTAGAGATTCATGGAGAGCACTGGTTAGGGTTTTGGGGATTGGATTGCTCTGGATCGGTGAGGGATCATGGGAAAGGAGAGGAAAGAGATGAAGGGGCTGCGAGGTGGTCCCACCTGGTAGTCAGAGAAAGTTCGAAGTCCCTGTCTATCTTGGATATGTTTCGAACATTTGGATCGATAGATCAGAATGGCGTGTTTTTTTCTTTTTCAAATCGGGGTCTTTACTGAAACTAGTTAGCGTGCACGTGCAATGCACGATCATTTCTCCCTACGATATGACGATAATATGCCCCATGGTTCAAAATGCTCTTATATTTCCATAGTGACTTGCAATTATATACATTTTTCAATATAAGTCTCAATGAAACATAAACTATTATTTGAAAGGATCTTTTGCTAAATTTGAAAACCGTAGAGACACATCCATACCCACTTGCTAATCAGGTGGTATTGAGCACATATATTTCAAATAATATGCTCACAGGCCATTTTACATCCATTTTACATGAATATAGCGACAATTTCACATTTCAAAACCTTTCATACAAAATGTGGAAAGAAACCTCAACGCATCAGTGCTACGACATTGCGATTTATGATGACTAATCTATCTAATAACAATTGTACCCTAAAAACTAACTAACAACCGTAAACGAACTTCAAACACAATTCAATCATGTTGAAGCAACTTGCTAGCCGCCACCACCGTCCCGATGACCACATGATGCCCCGAATGTGTGAACACGGTTGAAAAAAATGCATGCGGGTCATCCCACTTTCTCATACAAACAGCCTAAGGACAATCCACTATGCAATATAACATCATATAAATCGTAGGCTCTATTATATAATACAAGAATACCATGTTATATTATCAGGTAACAATGTAAGATCACACATGAAAAAAAATAGGAGCATGTCAATGTTATGTATTTTTAACCAGTGACCTAGGTTAAGTCAGTTGTTTTCACACATGGGGTTAACTTATGAACAAACACAATCATCTAATTCTTCCAGCAAAAAAAACAGCTGAAAGGAAGACCTGCTCTATGAAACACGCTCAATAAATTAGTAATCCTAGAAAATATGAACAAAAAATGCAATCATCTAATTGACCCCTTCTTATACTGCAAGATAAACTGGACAACTTCAGAAACATGAGAAATGTTTCCTAGCACACCTAAAATAGGACATAGATAACACACATGCAAACAAAGAGAAATACATATATGCAGAAGGGAGGGTTCTAGCAAATCAGCCTTATATTGAACAATTGACCTTTGATATGATCGTGTAACCTGCATATATAGGTTTATGGAACCTAAATTTCCCAGGCTTACATATATTCTTATATAATAAGTCCTTTAACAACACACCATTGGCAGGTTCACACAGTGCAATGCACAACCTTGATCTTTTATGCTCTTCAATCCTCAAAGAATGCCAGCTCTAGCTAGTATTGGAGGTTCTCGACCATCCCTCAACAGCAAGAAATTCCACTGATTGTTATAGATTCCTACAAAAAAAAAAGAGCATTAAGAAAGGTGTGTTATACTTTCGGAAATAGAAGTCCTGCAAGTATCACAAAATAAAAGGCATGCATTTAGCTGAAACCAATATACCTGCGTAACACAGTGAACTTCATAAACAAAGAGCAGCCATTTAGCTGAAACAAATATATCTGCAAGATACAATGAACCGCAGAAACAAAGGACATGCGTTTAGCTGAAACAAATTACCAGTAAGATGTATTGAGGAGGTAAATGACTGTTCAATGAAAATCACATCTACAGTTTAGTGATCCCACTGACATCTTGACTCCACTAAACTCTTGACTCCTTGAACAAAGAACATCCCATGCCGAAATAAAAAATTAATACTTTTTTAACAGAAAAAAATTAATACAAAACTTCTTATTGTCCTAAACTACTTAAATTAGAACATGCTAAAACAACAGTACATATACACCATTTGATTCAGTGTATGGTCGTATGACAGAGTTCCATAAATCTTCTATACATAGAAGGCACCAACCAAATTAAGCCTCTTACGTGAACAAATACACCATCCGGAGTAAGTAACTACCTATTTTTATCTAATGTCCCTGTTAATCATGAATTATTAGATGTAGAGAAGTTGCTGCAGTACCAAAAATCTAATTTTCTCGCCCGTGAAATGACATGAATAATTAATTGGTTCGGTATGGATTTTCTACTGTTTCATACACCGAACAGAAACAATGTCTAGTCTTTTGTACTGTTGGAAAATGACATGTATATTTGAGGCACACATAATTTGTTTACAGTGACGTCAAGCAAAGAATTAGAATTAGCTGCAACATGAATATTTCCGGTACCTGGTCGTTCTACCTGATGCGATTGATCATATGAGATGATCGTCTTCAACTGTCAATAGCAACAGCCCAAGCGACCACAATGCTCGCAGCGCACAAGTGAATTTGACCAAAAGGCAATAGTAGCACATCACCGCATTCTCAAATCTTGGGATACCATCGCGGATCCAGAGCGTCATCCTTCCAATAATCAAAGGAAGCACCGAGATCTGAATCATTCATCGCCGGGGCCGGATCAAGATTACATAGAGCACACATCCAATCAATCAGCTCGGCAACATGAAAATTATTCAACTCGTGTGTGAGTACCAGCGTGGAGGCCGCACTTGAGGGTGCACACATGAGGTTGATCTTCTTGAAGATGAAGCTGTGGCCCATGAATGCGCTGGACGACGACCTCGGCTCGGAGGCCGCCCATGCGCGCACCATCTCTTCGCGATTCAGAATTTTTCTTTGAGGGATCCGGCCGGAAGAGAAATCTGCACGGACAAGGGGAGGGAAGAGCTAACCAGAACTTGGGGAGCACATGCCTACCACTCGGAGACCTCCTTCAAAGCCACACATGGCAACATTCTGCCGGTGGCTGGATCGACGAAGGATGGGCAGGCGGCCTGCACCTCACCCAGAGCTACGCACGGGAGAACGCGGCCTGACGCCGCATCAACCAGACGCAGGGGAGTTGTTAGGGGAGCCACCGCGAGGTGCGCCGTCGCTACCACAGCCGACATGCCAGCCGCACCTCCTGCCGCAGCCATCTGTCCGGGGCCGCCACCCCGGCTTCCACACCCGCTGGAGCACGCCGGGGCCAACGCCGGCGGCACCCGCAGCACCTCCACGTCGGCGCCACCAGCCGAGCGACCCGCTGACCACCGCAACCACCTTCATGTCGCGCCAACTCCCCTTCTGGCCGCCAGCAGCACTCCGCAAGATTGGGCCAGTGCAAGCCCAGATCGGACCCACATGGCCGAGCATGGACGGAGCCCCATTGACACCTCCACCGAGCACCCAGTGAGCATGTGGCCTCCATCCTCATCGCGAACGCGCCACCATCGCACCACCGCACCTGGCGGCGCCCAGCCACCAGCCAGATCGAGCAGGAGGAGCTTCACCGGATCTGGGCCACGCAGGTCCACCGTCGGAGGAGAATTCCGCAGGGCCACCACCGGAGCGAGCCAGGCAGCCTCCGCCTCGGCAGCTCCGACCGCCGGCTGAATCCCCACCGGGGAAAATGCGCACGGAAGCCACCAAATGGCAGTGCAAGGAGGGAAAGGACCCCCCCCCCCCCCCCCGCCGTCCGCCGCGTTGGCTTTGCCGGCAGCCTCCTCCGGTGGCGGGGAGGTGGAGGTCGGGTTGGTCGCCGCCGCCCGTGTTGGTAGCTTAGTCTATACTACTAATGGGGAATCAAACTCTGATTATCCATCTGATGGCGAGGATCTGGGCGGAGTCGAAGTCCTCGTTGTGGGGCTTGCCTACCTTGGCGGCGGCGAGGAGGAGGTGGTGGACGAAGCGGGCGAGAAGGCGCCGCTCCCCCACAACGGTACTGACGGGAGGGGTGGGGCGCTGGTATAGGGAGGCGCTGCGAGTTACGTACGTGGGCGGTAAGTTTTTTTTTTTGTCTGCCGGCAGAGTATCGTCTGCCATGTCTAATTGCTAAGTGCACATGCGGAGCAGGTTAGATCGATCTAAGCGGTTGGATTTTATTAGGTGGGGCTAATCCGGTGGTGTGAGTCTCCCTGTGTACACATGTTGGGTGGTTTTAGAAAAGAAAATGTTCGCTTGTTTAATAGTAGTATAGACTAATGCCACAGTCAACGAAACTATTTGTAAATTTGTCCCCTGAAGTCGGCTCCAATGAGGATTGAGCCCACATTGTGTTTGTCGGGTTGGAGCTGACCTACCTTTGGCGCTAATTTCAGTTGGCACCGACCTTTTTAAGTATATGAGTGGAGAAAAAATATCTTGACGCCGACTTGTATAAGTTCGGCTCCATCATCTTTGGCGTCAACCTCGGGGGGCCAGATTTGTAATTAGTTTCGTCGAGAGGCCATATGTGACATTAGTTTTGACAAAGGGTCATATTTAATTAAAAAATACCAGAATGACACGAGAAAATTACACATCACATCAAAGTTTCATGAAAATTTTGCTCAGAGTACGGAAATAAAACATGTCTTGCAACTAACCCTAGTTTTTATCATAATAAGTTGCAGCTAGCCCATATAGATGATTTAGGACACAAACTTTATTCTACATATGGGCCCAAAATCTTTGTACTGAATGTCACAATAACTATGTACGTTTCCAATTATAAGATGTTTTATTTTTTCAATGTGTACTACTAGATACGGTCAAAATGAGTAAACAAACGTATTAAAACGTGTCTACATATATTCAAATTAGAGAAACTAAAACATCTTATAATTAGCAAAGGAGGGGGTATATGACAATTTTGTTAGGAAATGAACATCATAGCAATAGAAAATATTTTGATTTACATGAGCGACTGCATGGGATGGGAACAATAACATGGTCCCCTTGCCTTTGGAGCAATGGTAAACAAGAGAAAGATATGGGACCACATGTCAGATATATATTAAGGTCCTAAATACTCCCTCCATATCAAAATATAAGATGTTTTAGTATTTCTCTTTTTATCCGTATGTAGACATGTTTTAGTGTAAGATTCATTTGAACCTTGCACTAAAATATGTCTAGATTCGGATGGAAAGAGAAATGCTAAAACATTTTATATTTTGATACGGAGGGAGTACATTATTTGGGTCAGTTATAATTTATTAGCAACTGTAAAAAGTGTTTTGTTTCTGTGTTTTGTGTAACTTTATCATCAAAACTTGGTGTTATGTGCAATTTTCTCAAATGGTACTCTTGTCAATATGGTGGATGGCAACTGTCATCAAATCACGTAACCACGTGATAACTTTCTGTTGGGTCGCATAGTATCCCGCCACGTGCTATTAGCGTCAAAAAAAAATATAAGAATATGTGTTAGTCACAAGATTATATATTTTATTTCTTGTGATGCAAATCTTGATATAGGCCAAAACAAGGGCCTCTTTGTGTAGGATGGATTTGCTGCCAAAAAAATTGTGCTATAGATTAGTTGTGCAATCAAAGTTGATGTGGTGGAAAAACCGGTGTGGTAAGTTTTGTTCTTTAACAACTTGATTGACTATGTGGATCCAATCTAGTGAATTGCCTAAGATACTCTCAGAGTTCCGATAACGTATATTTCTGACTATTCAAATATAAATAGCATATATATTGCCATGAATACACACTATAAATAATTCATGAATATAGAGTGTCCTTCATAAATACACATTGATCATCACTAATTAATTTTCCTTACATATTTCGCATTAGTTCTCTATACGACACCAATAAAGAAATCAAGTACATCGTGCATTCATAAATTATAAAATAATACAATCTACAACATGTATTTAGATATAATTCATGTGCCATTTGGACCATATTTGGGATAAGTGAAGATACATTTGAGGTATATCAAATATATGTTCCAATTGCAAGCAAGCAACACCCTACATTATCACTAGAAGTGATTATGACAGTTCAGACAAGAATGTTGTAGTACTAGTTCTTACGAATTTCGGGATATCCTCGAAGTGCTGATGCAAGAGAGGGGTAACTTTTTTGTATATGGCTAATTAGAGATTAAAATAATTAAAAATACAAGGTCTTGGTAATATTCATTTCTTTCTTGTAAGTCAGATAAAAGTCTTCTCAAAATGATCTACTTATGGGGAAATATGTTTCTACCAAAAAACCGTATTTTAAAATGTAAAAAATTCATCCCAAAAATTTCAGCTATACATCCGGACTTCACACTGATGCATGTAAAATGCATACATGAACTTTGCACTATAACACTTGTTTTCCATTCATATTTGCATCATATAAGGGGTATATTACTGTTATTTAATGATTTTTGGTAATTAATAATGATTTTCCCTTTTTATGGAATTAATCCTGCGCAGGCAGAAAACCCCTATTTCTTTCCTTATTTGTTTCAGGGCCTTAACGACGTCATAATGAGCTATAAATTTACAATGATCATTATTTTGGAAGGAGGAAGACCTAGGAGCAAAAGAAGCAAACGAACGGAGGCCGGAGGGGCAAAAGGGGGTGCCCCACGCGGCCAGGTACAGGGGCCGCGTGGGCCCACCTCTTTTGGCCCTCGTGGCCCCGTTTGCGTCGATCCTTCGCCCTGAAGCATCCTCGTGACCTAAAAACACCTATATAAAGAGCCCCCCGACGTTCTTCGAAGAGAGGGCCGCCACACGAGAGAAACAAGAAACAGAGACCAGGAGGCTGCAGATTGGAGGGGGGAAACTCCGGCGGAGCGCTGCCGGAGAGGTCTCCTTCTTCTCCATCGACATCTCCACCGTCTCCATGATGAAGAGGGAGTAGTCCACCTCTGGACTATGGGTTTGTGACAGTAGCATATGTATCTCTCTCTCTCTTGAGCTTCACTAATTAGCACCGTATGAGATGCTGAACATGATTACGGTCATCGTTGTATTACCTTTGTGGTGGATCTTTTTATGAGTTAATATATGTTGAGATTGCAATGTTTATTTCAGTTATGAAAGTAGATGCATATTATGTACCCCGTTCTTGTATCCTTGTTTTGATCAAGCATGTTTATGAGAGCGTGTGAGGGGGAACGTGTGCATTAGTTGGAGTAACGGGGGTGGTGATGTGATAAGCTAACAACTTAATATCACGATCCATTGGGTGTTTACCTTACTTTGTTGCCTCACTAGGGATAAACATAAATACCATGTTTCAAGGTTGAGGAGTGACAAGCCTCTACCTATGGCTAGATCCATCATGTTATTATTTTCACTTCATGTCATTAATCTTAAAGCTATACTCTGAGTCATCTTAATTACTGAGGTGTATGATTTAGTTCGCATCTTGCTGGAGTATAAGTGAGACTAATAATCAAAAGGTCTCTATGTTAGGACGTGATGCCCATATAATTAGTAACATGTCATTAAACTTGTTTGCAATCTCATATGTTAATCCCATGTCTACTTATTTGCCACACTATATTAAAGAGAGAACCCCGGTCCATTTTTAATCATAAGAAACACCTTTCCAACCACTTTTAAGCATCATTTACATTTAGCCATTTTAAAATCAGAAAATACAAAAACACTTTTATTCATTGCATACACATATAAAACCCCAAAAATATCATCCATCATCATTACTATCATCCTTGCATTACTACTTACCATCATTGCATATTTATTTACTGTTTTGCATTCATTATTATCTTAATATCATTCTCACACCTTATGCTTGACAACCACTTGGTGAGGTTGAGGGCACAAAGCAATCTACTTTGTTTGCAGGAAATCTAGAGAAGTACAAGGAGATAAAATCCCCACTACTGATTCCCCGAGAGTTCGATATTAAACCCTCGAGTCACCCTCGTGGGGAAAAGACTTCTACTTCTACATACTCTGCACTTGGAGGCTCAACCTATCCCATATATTATTTTCTTTCCGGGTATCAAGAGTGCTTGTTGGCGTAGTTGAGGGAGAAACACTCTCATCAATTTCGTCATCACGTGTTTTTTCTGGCGCCGTTGCCGGGGAATCATAGCTGGAAGGTTTTATCCAAGGATATCACAACAAAGTCAACTTCATCACCAACTTGTGCTAACACCTAAGTTTGGGGAGGTTGCACCTACCTGAGCATCATCTTGTCCATCTTTACCTTCAAGCAATTTATTTTGTTTTGTTATTGTCTTGCATATCATTTTTAGATTTCGGTTTGCATTTTTTATTTTCAGTTTTGCATTTTGTTTTGCATTGGTTAATTCAGTTTGCATTATTTAGTGTCATTTTATTTTCAGTTTTGCATAAAAAATTAAATACACATAAAAACTTGCAAATGGAAAAGAGAACTTTTTGGCCATTTAGTGTTAGGAATTTCCCTCAAGATAAGAATGTCCCTATTGAGGAAATTGAGGTAGATCCTAATATAATGAAATCAATCTATGAAAGTCATTTCTATGGAAAACCTAAGGAAGATCCTTTAGCTCATCTTAAGAAATTTGATGAAAGATGCGACATGCTAAAACTGAACCGTCCTAATGTTAGACTTAAGCTTTTTCCTTACTCTTTAGGGGGGAAACCTTTAGATTGGATATTGAGATGGCCACCTGGTAACTTTAGCATGTGGTTTAATTTGAAAGCTGCTTTTGTTGAAAGATTTTGTTCCATTGAAATGATTTGCAATTCTAAACAAATGGTTATCAAGTTTAAACAAGAGGAAGATGAACCTTTGGTAAAAACATGGGAAAGATTTAGAAGTATAGGTTTTGGAATGGAACATGGTCTTAGAGATTGGATGCTCATGCATATCTTTTATAGAGGATTATCTGAAACCTCTAGAGTCTTTTTGGATAAGGAGTGTGAAGGTTCTTTTATGAATATGACTGCTTCTAATACTTATTATCTACTTGATGGCTTGCTTTTGGAAGCAAAAATTAAAGAAAGTTTAGATAAATCCCAAGTACCTGAAGATGTTTTGACGACCGTTATGAAATATTTTATCTTTATAATAGGGGAGTAAAAGTTGAAGAAGTTAAGATGCTTAGTGAAGTTAAAGATCCTTTGCTTGATTTAGAGAATTGTACCTTGCATGAATTAATATCTATCTTACAAAAATTTGCAAGTGATCCTTCTATTGATGTTAACCAATCTGGTTTTGGTTCCTATATTGCTAATCATGTCTTGAAAGAAAAAATTGCTAAATACAATCAAGAAGCTATGATACCACCTAAGCTTGGGGATATATGGATCCCCAAGGTGCTAGTAAGTATTGTAGAAGAGACACACCATGCCATACTTGATCTAGGATCTAGTGTCTCTATTTTATCTAAAGAATTATATGAAGTAGTTGAATTAAAGAATCTTAAAAAATGCTCTGTTGAACTTGCACTTGCTGATAATACCATTAAACGTGCTTTAGGAAAAGTAAGTGATGTTATGATAGAGTTACATATGACTTTTGTACCTGTGGATTTTCTAATCATGGATATGGAGAATAAAACCTCTAGTCCTATTATTCTTGGAAGACCTTTTCTTCGTACCACAAGGGCTATTATTGATTCAAAGGAAGGGAATGTGAAGTTTCAGTTTCCACATAAGAAATGCATAGAACACTTCCCAAGGAAGAAGGGCACAACTTTTAATCTCCCTCATGAGCTTCATCTTCGGTAAACAACAAGTAAGTAAGCCTAGCTATATGGCTATAAAGAAAGCGCTTTACGGGAGGCAACTCTATTGTTTTTATTTGGATTTTCTTTGTGTCCTCTTGCTGTAATAAGAGATTGTTTTCTTAGCTTAGTTTCTGGAATTTTTAATAAAGTGCCAAGTTTTACCTATTTTGGTTTGAAAAGGTTGCTACTTCTATTCGGAGATTTTATTCCTGCGCGAAGACTGTGCACGGTTTGATTTTTCATTGCTATTTTGTAACTCCGATTGAGCTGAGATTTTAACTGTAACTGCAACTTTTCATCCTATGGATGCTTGAATGTTTTAAGAATTTTTCTATGAGTTTAAGTAGGACAGACAAATACGTTTTTCTGCTGCTGTTTTTCTGGACAGATTCTGTCCCATATTGTTTTATGCATAGTGTGAACTTTTGAGTTGAATCTTTTTTATCCAATTGAGTTTATGAGTAGGCATACAACATTATACATTCTCTGATCATTCATATGAATAGTCCATGGATTATATGCAGCAAGAAGCCTATTTTTTTATCTCTACTAATATCACCCCACAGAAAAGAAATGGGAGAAAGAGTGTTTTGAAGTTTTTTTTTACAGGGATTGGAGGAGATGCACCATGAGTTATCCAAGGATGGTGAAAACCATAAGCTTGGGTATGTGGAGAACATCCCCACTGAACCAACATACTCTCGGTTTGCACACGTCTAACTTCTGTTTTTCATTTGAAACACATTATCGCATAAACTTGGAGCGTCTTTTTGTTTATTTTTTGTTTTGATTTTTATTTTGTGAGACCACCACACTATCATTTTTATATGAGAAAGCTAATGGAAATATGGGTTGAAATATCTTGCATGCTTTTATTGTATTGGGAAAAGGGATGTCTAAGTTGATTTTTAATGACACATATAGTTGCATGATTCATGAGCTTCTTTATGAGTAATAATTTGCAAATGCTTTATCATGAGCTATCTTTTATTCATGTTTTGATGTTGTATGTTATTTCACCTTGTTTGACATGAATTAGTTCGTTCTATGGACACTCATGCATGCATCTAGATGGTCATCTTTCTCCCTTTTGCTAGCCCAAAAATTCCAACAAGTAAAAAACTTGTTTCCAACACCCTCAACCCAAGTTTTTCCAGTGAGTCCACCATATCTACCTATTAGCTTTATGCTATTCCAATTATGTTTACCATGTTATTTGTGTCATCTATACCTCTAAATGAAAATGATTATGTTATTTATTGTAATGGGAAAAGTTGGTTAAAAAGCTCTCGCGAACTTGATGCACACTTTATTTTTATTGCATGTAATAAACATGAACCATTGTGATTAATATTATGATGATTGTGGCTTGATAAATATTTAAGGTTGGGAGTTATCCCATATGTGCTGTCACATGCAAAGCTTTCAACATGTTCCATCATTTATTTAGTTGATATCATGTACTTTTGTTTATGGATGCCTATCATGGTGAAATAATGTGAAAATAGAGTAAGTTTAAATGAGTTTGTATAAATGGTTAGAGAGAAACTTGGGCCGCTAATCTAAGCCATGCATCATTCATGGTAGAAATTTACTTACATGCTATTTTGAACTTTCTGTGATACACCCTACAAAAAAAAGCTATATCAAGTGGTAAATAAAAATGGTGTTGAGATTGTTCATTATGTTTGTTTGTCTTGTTGTTTTGATGTGGGCTTGATCCATATCATGGGACAAGGTACCCCAGTTGAGACTCTTGATGATACCATTATTACTTACAATGATAGATAACTTAGACTTGCTTTGTTTCCCAAGTTGAGTAATCATGGTGTAGGTACTTGTATTCAAGGGGCATGAGACATATAACCTTTAATTTATCATGGCCACTACTCATATCTGCTTTCATAATTAATTTTAATCATTCAAGATGCTATGATAGGGGAATGAGAGTTTGACACAAAGTATTACCATTGCAATCAATAACTCAAGTAGAATAGTTTGGAGGATAGATGAAACTTATGCATGTTTTACCTCTACTCATTTATACATCTTTTCCAAAGTGTCCACCTTTTATATTCAGATTTTTATCTACACTCTATGGACCACAAGTATGCAAAAGTAAGAACGTCCATATTACTATCTTTTATGTTACACTTTGTGAACTATCATTGAACATCCTTGCATTGAATACTTGATATCACTTTATAAATTGTTTGCATATTGCTACTTCTTTGAATTAATGAATCATTTGACTTTATGTAGCAGTAGCAATCATCTTTTATATCCATGTTGTTATTATATTGCAAAGTTCATGTTAGTTTTATCACTTTCATACTCGAGGACGAGCATGAGTTAAGCTTGGGGATGTTGATGCATGTAAAATGCATACATAAACTTTGCACTATAACACTTGTTTTCCATTCATATTTGCATCATATAAGGGGTATATTAATATTATTTAATGATTTTTGGTAATTAATAATGATTTCCCCTTTTATGAAATTAATCCTGCGCAGGCAGAAAACCCCTATTTCTTTCCTTATTTGTTTCAGGGCCTTAACGACGTCATAATGAGCTATAAATTTACGGGGATCATTATTTTGGAAGGAGGAAGATCTAGGAGCGAAAGAAGCAAGCGAACGGAGGCCGGAGGGGCAAAAGGGGGTGCCCCACGCGGCCAGGTACAGGGGCCGCATGGGCCCACCTCTTTTGGCCCTCGTGGCCCCGTTTGCGTCGATCCTTCGCCCTGAAGCATCCTCGTGAACTAAAAACGCCTATATAAAGAGCCCCCCGACGTTCTTCGAAGAGAGGGCCGCCACACGAGAGAAACAAGAAACAGAGACCAGGAGGCTGCAGATTGGAGGGGGGAACTCCGGCGGAGCGCTGCCAGAGAGGTCTCCTTCTTCTCCATCGACATCTCCACCGTCTCCATGATGAAGAGGGAGTAGTCCACCTCTGGACTATGGGTTTGTGGCAGTAGCAAATGTATCTCTCTCTCTCTCTTGAGTTTCACTAATTAGCACCGTATGAGCTGCTGAACATGATTACGGTCATCGTTGTATTACCTTTGTGGTGGATCTTTTTATGAGTTAATATATGTTGAGATTGCAATGTTTATTTCAGTTATGAAAGTAGATGCATATTATGTACCCCGTTCTTGTATCCTTGTTTTGATCAAGCATGTTTATGAGAGCGTGTGAGCGGGAACGTGTGCATTAGTTGGAGTAACGGGGGTGGTGATGTGATAAGCTGACAACTTAATATCACGATCCATTGGGTGTTTACCTTACTTTGTTGCCTCACTAGGGATAAACCAAAATACCATGTTGCAAGGTTGAGGAGTGACAAGCCTCTACCTATGACTAGATCCATCATGTTCTTATTTTCACTTCATGTCATTAATCTTAAAGCTATACTCTGAGTCATCTTAATTACTAAGGTGTATGATTTAGTTCGTATCTTGTTGGAGTATAAGTGAGACTAATAATCAAAAGGTCTCTATGTTAGGACGTGATTCCCATATAATTAGTAACATATCATTAAACTTGTTTGCAATCTCATATGTTAATCCCATGTCTACTTATTTGCCACACTATATTAAAGAGAGAACCCCGGTCCATTTTTAATCATAAGAAACACCTTTCCAACCACTTTTAAGCATCATTTACATTCAGCCATTTTAAAATCAGAAAATACAAAAACACTTTTATTCATTGCATACACATATAAAAACCCCAAAAATATCATCCATCATCATTACTATCATCCTTGCATTACTACTTACCATCATTGCATATTTATTTACTGTTTTGCATTCATTATTATCTTAATATCATTCTCACACCTTGTGCTTGACAACCACTTGGTGAGGTTGAGGGCACAAAGCAATCTACTTTGTTTACAGGAAATCTAGAGAAGGACAAGGAGATAAAATCCCCACTACTGATTCCCCGAGAGTTCGATATTAAACCCTCGAGTCACCCTCGTGGGGAAAAGACTTCCACTTCTACATACTCTGCACTTGGAGGCTCAACCTATCCCATATATTATTTTCTTTCAGGGTATCAAGAGTGCTTGTTGGCATAGTTGAGGGAGAAACACTCTTATCAATTCCGTCATCACACACACAAAGTTGCACAAAAAAATACATTTTTTCATGTGTAAAAAAAGGAAAATTCCGTGCTCCAATATGAGTTTTTATGAGACATTTTTTTTGTTTTTTTCTCCACAATCTTGACCTCTTGCTATGAATGGTGTTGGTGGTAATTTTGACGCTATTTAAAAAAACTAAATTAAAGAAAAAAAATAAAAAATTCAATCTCTCGCTCGAAGTCGTTTTTGTGTGCTAATTGTAAGGAAAATGCCAAATTTGGAATATGACGAACTTTCAAAAAAATCTTCTCAAAATGGTCTATCTTGCATTACTTATCTTGGTTCATTCTTTGAGTCTTACAGCTCGAGATCAGAGTGGTGGCCCTGAATGGTGGTCTCGGTGGATCGCACAGAGTGCGAGAGGGAGAGATGGTTGTCGGAACGGCGGCTCCAAGCGCAACATCTGGACGAAGAGGTTGCTCTCGGCGTTTGTGGTGTCACTTTTGGCGTGCGGTCTTGTTGAACTCGGCCCTCTTCGCCTCTATGGAGCATCCTCATGACGTCTTCTCTCTCCGTTTGTTTTGTGTTTGTGTGGTTGACGCCTTTGATGACCTTTGCCTTCACCGTCAACGGGAGTTTCCGTGGTTATGTTGTTTTCGGGTCTTGAGTGAGCTTGACCCTGTGGTGAGAGTGGACATGACCCTATGTGTGATGTTACTCAGTGGCGGATGCACAGGGTGGACAGGGTGGTCCACGGACCACCCTGGGATTTTGACTTGGCCCATATACCATATAGTTGATTTAGCAGAAAAAAAGCCCATGTATTTCTAGTTTTCTATGTATGAGTTGCTCCAGAGTCCATCCTCCATCGCGTACTCTGCAGTCTGCATCGAGCGCACGCTCCCGGTGGCCGGCGCTCCCACCTCCCAGGCTCCCGCCGACAGACATCACCGGCTCACCGCCACTCTTCACCTCTTCCAAGTTCCCCTCCCGGCGCTCCATCAACTGCTGCCCGCCCGTCCCCCTAATGGCCTAATCCCCTTCCTCCAAGCCCCTAACCCTACAGACCGGCCGTCGGCGGCGCCACACGGCGGCACGGGCGCACGGCGCAGTTCTAGCGCGCTGCGCGCGGCGGCGTGGAGCAGGCCAGCAGCAGCAGCAGCAGGAAGAAGAAGAAGGCTTGGAAGAAGACACTGGTTCCAGCGTGCGGCTTCGTCTGCGTGGAGCAGGCCAACAGGTAAATTCAACTCCAATTTTTACAAAATTTACTATTCGATTTGCAAATTGATTTAGTATTTATAGTAGTTTATGTCCACGAAATTGTAGCTAACTAATAAAATTCATTGAACATTTATATTAGAATTGTTGAAGAATGAAGAGGAGCGGAGTCGGAAGCATTGCTTCTATGTTTCGGAATCATGCGGCAAAGAAGAAGGCTTGTCCGTCTCCTTCCCCAACAGCGGATGTGATGGAAGAGCAAATTGAAGAAGTTCCACCGGAAGAGCAAACTGAAGAATCAATGCAAGAGGGAGTTATTGAAGAAAATGTGAATCCAGTGCCACCGCCACCGCCGATTTATGATATCAATCGGCTTCCACAAGATCCAGGGGAAAGACTACCTCAAGTTATCCAGTCAATGATCAAGATGCGGTTCGAAGAGCATATATTCTTAAAGGTCCACTCCAAAATTATGCACACTCATTTAAAGGTAGATTAATTGGAGATAGAGTTCGTCAGTTCAGTCCTTTTTGGTTTCATAGACATCATTGGCTTGAATATATTCCAAAGAAGGAAGCTGCATTTTGTTTTGTATGCTACTTGTTTAAAGAGAAAAAAACTAGTGGCAAAGGAACCAATGCATTCACAGAAGGTGGCTGGAGCAATTGGAAAAGAGAGGATGCACTTTCAAAGAATGTTGGTGGTGTAACAAGTGTGCACTGCAGCCAAGAGAAATACAATTTATTTGTGAATCCCAGTGCAGCAATTGATGATCTTGTGAAAGTGAATAGTGAGGATTTGCATCTTTACAAGATCAGGTTGAAGTATTCACTTAGATGCTTGAATTTTCTTCTTCGTCAAGGTTTGGCATTCCGAGGACACGATGAAAGTGAAGCTTCTATCAATAGAGGTAACTTTGTTGAGCTATTGAAATTTCTTGCAGCAAATAGTGAAGAGGTGAATAAGTTTGTTTTGAAGAATGCACCGGGTAATTGCACATTGATTAGCCATGGGATACAAACAGATATTATTCAATGTTGTGCACTAGAAACTAGAAGGAGAATTGTTGAAGAACTTGGTGATGATTACTATGCTATACTTGCCGATGAGTCTAGCGATGTGTCACACAAAGAACAACTAGCTCTATGCTTGCGTTTTGTTGATAAGCTAGGAAGACCACGTGAGCATTTTCTTGGAGTTGTTCATGTAAGTGATACTACTTCATTGTCACTTAAGAAAGCAATTGAAACATTACTTGTGGATCATCATTTGGCTGTTACTCAAATCCGTGGGCAAGGTTATGATGGGGCTAGCAATATGAGAGGAGAAATTAAAGGTTTGAAAACATTGATCATGAAAGAGTCACCTTCAGCTTATTATGTCCATTGTTTTGCACATCAACTCCAGCTAGTTCTTGTTGCTGTTGCGAAGGGAAACAATGATTGTGTGTGGTTTTTTGATCAAGTGTCTCTCTTGCTTGGTATTGTGGGAGTTTCTTGTAAGCGTCATGACATGCTTCGGAATGCTACACTTCAAAATATCATGAAGGCAATTGAATGTGGTGAACTAGAAACCGGGAGGGGATTAAATCAAGAAATGGGGTTACCTAGGCCAGCTGAAACTCGATGGGGTTCTCATTTCAAAACTGTTGTCAACATGATTGCTATGTATTCCTCCATCCGTGATACACTCATATCTCTTGGAGAAGATGCTTCACAAAGAAGCGATTGGCCAAAAATACATACTTTTGTTGGAGTATTTGAGTCATTTGACTTTATTTTCCATGCACACTTGATGGTTGTTATTCTTGGATACACTAATGATTTGTCCGAGTGTTTGCAACGAAGAGACCAAGATATTCTAACAGCAATGAAGCTTGTTAAGTTGGCGAAAAATAGAATGCAAGAATTGAGGTCTGATGGGTGGGATGCATTTCTTCAAAGGGTCACATTATTTTGCAATAAACATGACATTCAAGTTCCTGCAATGGAGGATAATTATGTGCCTTTTGGAAGATCAACACGGTTTTCTCGACCTCAAACAAATGATGATCACTTTAGAAGAGAAGTTTTTCTTGGTATCGTTGATCAAATCATTCAAGAGCTTGATAATCGCTTTGATGAGATCAATATGGAGTTGCTTTCTTGTATGGCAGCATTGAGTCCAGCCAACTCATTTGCAGCATTTGATGCACAAAGGTACGTAGACTTGCTGAGTTCTACCCCGATGATTTTTCAAGCCAAGATTTGATATGCCTTGAACTACAACTTGATAACTATATTGATGACATGAGAAAAGATGAAAATTTCAAAGGCCTTGAGAATCTTGTTGATCTCTCAGTTAAGCTTGTAGAAACAAGAAGGCATCTAGTTTATCAATTTGTGTATATGCTTCTCAAATTGGTATTGCTTCTTCCGGTGGCGACCGCAAATGTTGAAAGAGCATTTTCTGCAATGAGTTTAGTCAAGAACAAGCTGAGAAATAAGATGGGTGATGGTCTTCTGGATGATTGTCTAGTCACATACATTGAGCGAGATACTTTCTCCAAAGTGGATGAAGATGAAATAATTGAGACTTTCATGGCCATGAAAAGGCGCAAGCCAATTAAAAAATAGTCTTCTTTTACCTTTGAAGGTATGCATGTCTCTTTTATGCAAAAATTCGAACTTCCTTCTGAATTATCATATATTGTAAGAGTATAGTGTTTTTGTCAAATTATATGCTACTATGGCTGCATTGCTCTATTTGTGTTAAAAAAATTGAAGGCGGACCACCCTGCATCAAAATCCTGGATCCGCCACTGATGTTACTGGTCTGAGTTTGGCCCTTGTTATATGATTTTCGCTAGGGTTCTGCTAATTAAGTGGGCACTTTGTTAGTTAAAGAATAAGGTAAAGTTTATGTCCTCGTTAAAAATTGCGTTTTTATGGATTAGTCACAGTCGATCGATATCTCGGCTCAAGCTGGAAAAGATAGATGGGCAATCGAACGTCAGAACGTGAAGCTGAACCGGAGGCACGTGAAAGAGCGGCAAAAGCATGTGCCCATTGGGGGCAGTTGGACCGGCCGGGTTGCCGGCGCGACATGGACATGAACTAGCGTAAGCTCCACATGTCATACATCTCTCTAAAGTCTGAAGACCAAAGAATCTGGGAGGCATTTTCCTCCTCTAGCCGAATCCCCCGTGGTTCGCTGCACATTAGTTTTCTGATGGCACCGTTTTATGTCTACTCAGTAGTCAGTATTGTACATATATGCATGTACTATACCAATGTAGTGCCACAAAGCAGAGTTGAGGTACTAAAAATTAGTAGAAGTCAATTAGGTGTTCAGACTTCAGACAACATGTGTTCATCTACTGTGATTCTTTTCTATAGGATTTTCTCAGGTGTGAAATCACGAACGAGTACGTCGGCCAGCTTTCTTGTTTTGCGCATTGGAACATGCAAGCATGCATTTACTCTATCGATCTATGACTTATTTTAGTATTGGAGATTTCGTGCTCCCGGGCTCCAGTAATCCTGATATTTACAAAAATCAAAACAAGTATTTTTGAGGTTTTAAAAAAATTGGAAAAAACATCCTGAATGTAGCCAATAGTGTATCCCACAAGCGTCCGAAAAGATCAGCTTCAAATATCTTCACGTGCAAGCATGCATTTACTCTATCTTCAACTTTTATCAGAATTTTCATATTTATTTGTAGTTCAGGATACAAAGTATTTTAAGTTGATTTTTGCACGTTTGTGATATACACCATTGGCTACATCAGGGACTTTTTTCAATATCTTTTGAAATTCATATTTTTGAAAATTAAAAAATATCAGGATTAGTGGAGCTCGGAAGCCAAATACTCTTTTCGTTACTTTAGCAACTTATACATGTGCACTCACAACCTGAGAATCTTTCTTAACCGGCTATTTTCTCTTTCTTCATAACCTTCTTTTATTTTAATTTTCTCTTCTCCTTTCTTTATTTCCTTTGGATAGCTTGGCACATGAATTGCTTAGTTATATTAGTCATGTTTTGTTCCTTTTGAGCTGTTTTTGTTTTGGTTCGTTGTCTTGAAAGTTTGACGCTTTCTCAATGTTTCTTTTTTGCGTGTCGATGTCATGAAAAGAAGAGTAGAGAACAGAGAACTACAGCGAGTCCGACATCATAACGATGTGTTTATACATTCATGATGAGTAGTTGGGCAGCCACTAGACCTGAAAACAACACAATGCCCAGGCAAACACCAGCCCTATCTCCAGACCAGACCCTGCCCGATAGCACCGCAGAGCTTCCAAAGCTCAATATCTTCGGCGATCCTCTCGCAGATGGTGTGAAGTGTTCCCGCATGACGCTGAAAAACCTCGGAGTTGTACTCCTGCCATAGCGTCCGGACAGTGAGGAGGAAAACAAAATCAAAGCCTTTTCCATGTTGCGGTCTGAGGGGAACTTACTGTCACGCGTCAGGCTCACTCAATCAGCGAAGCATCTGCATCCGGCGTGAGGTGATGCAGGTTGCACCGGCGAAAGGTGATGTGCCACCCCACTCTATTAAGCACGCAGCCAACAACAATGTTTTCCGCCGTCTGTGCCTCCTGATCGCATAGGGGGAATATAGTGTGGGAATTCAGACCGCAGCAACATCCTTCTTCTATTTTTCTAAGAGAATACCTATATTTTGTGTAACCAAACCCAATGTGGGTGAGTAGAGAAATGGTTTGAGCAATCAACCTTTTTTCTCATTATGCAGCATACCCAAAACAGGATAACCAAACTATGTACATCCAGTTTTATGGTTGACGCGTGGGGTCAACCAGTCAGTCACAAAATAGTACTCTTCTTCCTCGATCACACTGTTGGTGAAGGCGGGGAGCTTATTGTAGCGGCGGAGCGACGAGGGAGTGTAGCGGGGGCCGACTTGGGGATGACACACATGGCAAGTTCCGCTGGTCATCGATGCCGCCAACGAGTTTGCCGAGGTCGCACAACTACGGTGCTCTTCACAGTGTCTAGCGACTGCTATGATGGCTTCCCTCCTTCAAATCGGGTGCGGGACAATAGGGACTGTCGGTAGGACCGGGCCGGCGGCAAGGCACCCTGCAGAAAATGGAGGTGCGAATGCAAGAGGAACGAGAGGTGACGATGGGCTCGCAGTGGTGGAGAAGGCAACATGTGGTTGGTGGGGGTCCCTCAGAGGAGAGGGCGGCGTGTGGGAGGTTCGTCGGATTCCGTTCGTCAGAGTTGGCGGGGAAGACCGGCAGGTTGGATGGAAATTTTCAGCGCGGGGGATTGGCCTCTCATGCACGTACATTTGAAAGATAAGGATTGGGAGTTGGAGTATGGATATCTACCAAACTAATACGGGTATGAGACCACTTTTAGTTATGGCGTTGGAGCTAGTTTTTTGGCTAAAATACCCATGTTTTCAGTTTTGGGTATCCCAAGCCATATATGGGTATTCTCTTGGAGTTGAAGATGGACTGAGATTTATGATTGCTAGGCCATTTTAAAATTCATAAATAGCAACATAAACCATGTTTATTTTCTCCCGAACGTCAATGCATGCATCAAGAAAGCCATGGTGTATAGTTGTGCCACAACCAGTAGTAAGTTGTGGACGATGCACAAAGTATTAAGCCACCAAACCGTCCGAAGTGTCAAGTCCCAACTAAGTTGTCTCTGTCCCTGATGAAACGTGCCAGGATGAGCCATCAAGAGAGGGTTGGGATAGGGTGGGCCAGCCTAGAGGATTGGGAGTTTGACTAGGAAACTCTAGCAATCAAGATGGCCAAGGTGAGGAAGAAGCAAGATGAGGAGGTGGACAACTCGTCACGCTCCAACTAGACTGAGCTTACGGTGAGGGGACCTAAGGTGGTGAACAGCAAAAGGTTCGCATCTCAGATCACGCCCATCTCTGGAACTCGCCGAAGCGGGTGAGGAAAGGGCATAGAAGCAGAGCCCATAATGCTCAAAGAACCCTGCTATAAGGACGATGCTGCCCCGCTTCTGGAAGAGGCCGTGACCAAGCTTAAACTTCTCTTCAGTGCCACCCACTCCTCGCCTAGTCGCCTCGCCAGGATATGGACTCTTAATTGCAGGTGCGCCTGCCATAGGCTTTTATGCTTGTGTAAAACTTTATCTATCGTGTTCATGCGCTTTGGTTTACATCTGATCCTTAAACGTTGTGGTTGGGTAATGTATAACTCCGGACCGTTGTGGCTTTATTTAGTTATATAAAGTCGGACATGTTGTGCCTTCGGTTTAAAAGTGTCAAAGTCCCAACCTAGCAAGTTTTTTCGAGGTTGGTGAGTAACAATATTAAGACTCTACATTGCGATAAATACACTCGCGGCGGCATAATGACATCTGGCTAGTCACGTTTATAACTAGACTTCTTGCTTGGTTATTTTAATGGTATAGTGGTACTAAATTGCGCTATAAAATCAGTCATGAACGCGTGGTCGGTAATCATGTTGCTAACTAAGGAACACTATGACGTACGCTCCATCACACGATCTCTCTCGAAAAAAAAAACTGCTGAACGTGCACACGCAAATTTAAGGTCTAATGCATAGAAACTTAGTTGTGACAAACGTGCACACGCATCACCGGCACCGCTACATAATCGCTACATAGTTTATTTCCTTTCTGATTTAGAATTCCTTTGTTTTTCTTGTCTTTAATTGGTTTGTCAAAATTTCAAATAAAGAAATGAGAGCTAAAAAAAACATGGCCTGAAACTCGATGGTTGGATGTAGTTAGGGGTGCAAAGCAGGATCCCACAAAGTCCCGCAAAAGTCATATGACAGTACAAATTGTACTGGCTAGGTACAGCTCCAGTTAACACTAAACCCTCTAAATTTACAAAGGATGCGGGGCGCAGCTTTACATCCCTAGACGTAGTACATCCACTGTATATTCTCTTAAGTACTAAGTGCATCTCCAACAGACGCGCTTCGGCGCGGCGCGCTATATTTTCTTTGCAGTGTCAAAAAGGCGTTTTTGCGCGCGGGGCGTCGGTTTTGCTTTTCCAGCAGCGCTATAGTTTAGCGCGCCGAAACGCAGCGCTCCAGCAGACGCCCAAAAACCGCAGCGCGCGCGGCAAGCACAAACAAGATTTGTACTTCAACATACAACCAAGAAGATCAAACAAACGCACAATAAATCAACAATAAATAGTTCAATTATTACAACACAAATAAATAGTTCATCACACAATAAATAGTTCATACAACAATAGAATGCATAGTTCACCAACTCATTGTTGCCCATTCCATGCCCACCACTCCTCGATTAGATCTTTTTGAAGTTCATTATGTGTTTCATTGCGTCGAATGGCATGATAAGATGCAACAAACCGGGCCACCCTCTCCGCCCTCCTCCGCACTCGCACGGGATGACCCATCAACTCATAGTGGCTGTAGTCTAAATCTTGCCCCCGCTCATTCTCGATGATCATGTTATGCATGATCACACAAGCAGTCATGATGTACCAAAGCATGTCTTGATCCCAAAATCTAGCCGACCCTCTGACAATAGCAAATTGGGCTTGCAAAATCCCAAATGCTCTCTCCACATCTTTCCTAGCCGCCGCTTGAGCATTGTGGAAATCAAGCTCTTTTCTACCTTGCGGATTCTTAACCGGCTTGACAAATGTTTGCCACTTTGGGTAGATGCCATCCGCAAGATAATAGCCATAGTTGTATGTATGGTCATTTGCTACAAACTCCACCGGATGAGTCTTACCTTTTGCAATCTTATTCATGAGTGGTGACCGTTGAACAACGTTGATGTCATTGAGAGATCCGGGCATACCAAAAAAAGCATGCCAAATCCAAGTCTCATGATCGGCCACCGCTTCAAGAATTATAGTTGAATCTTTTTTGTGGCCTTGGAATTGTCCATGCCAAGCCGCGGGACAGTTTTTCCAACTCCAGTGCATACAATCAATAGAGCCAAGCATACCTGGGAACCCCCGAGCGGCGTTGTGCTCCAGAAGCCTAGCCGTGTCTGCAGCATTGGGAGCTCTCAAATATTCTGTACCAAAAACTTGCACAACTCCAACTGCAAACCGCTTGACACACATGATGGCTTGACTCTCACCCATGGCCAAGTGGTCATCAACTAAATCCGCCGGAATACCATATGCCAACATACGTAAAGAGGCGGTCACCTTTTGAAAGGTGCTATGCCCGAGCTCTCTGGCGGCATTCCTCCTCTGCTGAAAAAACCGGTCATGCCTCGCCAATTTCTCCGCAATGTGCCTGAACAACTCGATGCTCATTCTAAAGCGGCGCCGGAAATATGACTCGGGGTATATGGGATGATCCACAAAATAGTGTCTCATCAATCTATTATCAGCCTCGATCCTCTCCCTCCTTAATTTCTGACGACCGAAAACTGAACCACCATGCTTCGGTTTTTTGTTAGCATGGATAGCTAGGAGCATTGCAATGTCCTCCTCCTCTTGAATATCGAATTCTTCGTCGGAAGAATCGTATGATTTACTCATCTACAAAATTTAATTCAATCTACTATAAAACTACAAACTAGCAATGCACAAAATTCGTTTAGCAAATTTACACCGAATTCATACCTTGCAAGTGTTTTCTCAAACACCTTGCGAGCGCGGAGGTGCAGCCGGCCGCCGTGCGCTGTTCGGTGGAGCTTCTGCGCGCTCGGTCGGCGAAGGGGTGGCGACGAGTTGGTGGCGGAGGGGTGACGACGAGGCGGTGAAGACGTGCTGCCGAGGGACGGCGGAAGCCTCGGCAGCGTCAGTGACGGCGGCGCCCAAATCAACGCCGCAGCAAAGTCCGCGAGTCCATAGAAGCGGCGGCGCACTAAGGAGCAGTGGGAGCGCTGGCGGCAGCGCTGGGTCACCGGAGAAAATGGGGGGAAGAGGTGCGGGTGGCGGAGCGAGCGGCGGGAGCTTTCAGATCTGGCGGTTGGAGAGATTCGCGCGCTGCCAGCTTTTCCCCGCGCGCTGGATGGCACGCTGGAGGTTTGGCGCAGAAGGTACCGCTTCCTCCAGCGTGCTGGACGAATATCCCGCGCGGCGATTTTATCGCACGTCCGTTGGAGCACGCAAAACGGCCCCGCGCGCGGCAAACGACCGGTATATTGCGCGCGCGGCGTTTTTGCAGCCGCTGTTGGAGATGCTCTAAGAGCGACGGCCAATTTCGTTAAGAAAACGTGAACCCCGTGCTAGATTGGAAAACTTGATGTTCTTCATGTCTTGAGATGGAGCTGTTGAAGTACTTCTTCTGTGTGACAAGTCGGCACTTGTCGTGTTAATTCTTTGGTCATGTCAAACGCTCGCTAGTTTATTCAGCTCAGGGGGATGACTAGCTTACGGTCACCCGGTCTACCGGTCGAAATTCTGACAGGAACTGTAGCATAGTCGGAAGGGTTGAGATGGGGAAGAAGAAGAACCGGAGATCAGAAAGAAGAAGAACCGGAGATGGGGAAGAAGAAGAGGAGAGGGGACGCCGCCGTCATGCTCCAGATGCAAAGCCGAAGCCCCGATCAACTCCACCCCCACAGCGCCCACCGGCCGGAACCTCCTGCCACCACCGCCCGCTGTCGCATGTCGAAACGCGGGCACCGGAAAGCTCGATACGCTCTCTTGTCGGATGTTCGGTAGTGGGGCACTAGGGACCTCCTGCATCACCTTCGCGGGTCTTGATGATGATGGAGATGACGAATCTTTTGGGGAGAAAGCAAGAGGGGCGACACACAGAGTTTTTACCCAGGTTCAGGCCATCCGGAGATGAAACCCTATGTCCTGCATGTCTGATCTGGTATTGATTGTATGGTGGTGGCCGAGTACAAATGGTGGAATCTAACTCTCTCCCTCGGTTGGCTCTCCTTCCCGGGGACTACCTCTCTAGACTCTTTCTTTCCTTTTTCTCTCTTGCTATCTATTGTCTCAAGTTCCTCGTCGCCAACTATCGTCTCTTCTCCTCCCTATCGAGCGCGGACCTCCCTTTATAACTGGAGGGGGCCCTACACTCGCCCAGGCTGCATGCGTGCCACGCCGTCTGGTGGCGTGTAACCGCGGTAGACAAGTGGCGGGTGATACGTGTTAAACGTATCTATAATTTTTGATCGTTACATGCTAGTTACATGCTAGTTACATGCCATTGTTATATGTTTTTATTATCTTATTACATCATTTTTAGGCTTTTTGTCGGACTATTAAAAAGATGTCCAATGTCAGTTCCCTGTTTTTGTTGTTTTCTATTTCAGAAAAGTTATTTCTGGAAATATTCTCGGAATTCGACGATAATTTACGAGGATTTTTTATGCGACAAAAGGAAGCCAGAGACCAAAGGGCGACCTAGGGGGCCACCCAGGGGCCAGGGGCGGCAGTTGGCTGCGGCCCCACCTACACCCGCGGGTGGGACCCGCCCCTGCCCTCTGGGCACCGCCTCGGCCCCCCTCGACGCCTATAAAATCCCTAAAACCCTAAAACGCTTGGGGGCGACGATTATTTTCCAGAAACACGATCCGAAGCCGCCGCCACCTCGAAACCTAATTCGGGGAGATTCTGAAGCTGCTCCCGGCACGCTGCCGGAGGGGAGATTGATCTCGGAGGGCTTTACATCGCCATGCCTTCCGCCGGGATGAAGCGTGAGTAGTTCAACCTTGGACTACAGGTCCATGGCAGTACCTAGATGGTTGTCTCTTTCCCTTGTGCTTCATGTTTATGATCTTGTGAGCTTCCCTACATGATCAAGATCGACTATTTGTAATGCTATATGATGTGTTTGTTGGGATCCGATGGATTATGAAGTTATTATCAGATTGTGCATGATTCTTATATGTTAATTTATGTTCTTGCATGCTCTCTGATGTGTGTAGTTGCTTTGGCCAAGTGATTGCTTATGTCTACAAGAGAGAGTAATTATGCTAGATAGTTGGTTCATGCCCCCTCTTGTGCCTGGGCACGAGTGACAGAAACGTCTAAGGATGAGGGTGTGCTGTCGCAACTAAGGGTAAACAACGGCGTTTATGTCTACGTGATTATAGATATTGCTTACATCAAGTGCCTCTAAAAAATAGATTTTTACAGACTGTCCAGTTTTGACAGATTCTGCCTTTATTTGTGTTTGCCTCTTTTATTAACGTCATTAGTGGTACTTTGTGGAAGGAGTGCCACCTTTGAGGCTTAGTAAACAGTAGCTAATGCTAAATCAAGTTTGTGCAATTTGTCTTAGTGGAACCCAAGTGAATTTTGTTTTATTTGAACTAACCCTCTAATCAGTTTATGAGAAGTTTTGTGTGAAGAGAGTTTTTTAGGTTCCATGAGGGAAGATGATGAAAGAAATTGAAGGATCGACAAAAGGGATCGACAAAAGGGATCGACAAAAGCACAAGCTTGGGGATGCCCCCATGGCATCCCCCTGTACATTCAAGAATTCTCAGGCATCTAAGATTGGGGATGCCTTGGATGCCCAAGGCATCCCCTCTTCTTCATCGACAACCATCAGCTCGTCTCCGCCGAAACTATGTTTTTATCACTTCACATATTATATGCTATTCTTGTCGCGTCTTTTTTTATTTCAGTTTCAGTTTGTTTTAGTTTGTTTGCTGGTCATGTACTTTGTTGGATCCTAGCTATCTTGTGTGGGAGAGAGACACACTCCTCTTTTTCATTAGAATACTCCTTTGCTTCACTTATATTTTGTTGAGTATTCTTAGCTTTGTTTTTCTTATAAGCTCTTGTGCTTCGCTTATATATTTTTAAGAGCTGTTAGTTGTTTTTATTAGACTCTCTTATGCTTCACTTATATTTGTTTAGAGAGTTGTTTATGGTTGCTTGCTTGATTTTTTGGAATGATAAAAATGTCGTGCATGTGGTAATGGTATGATGAAAAACTTGCATAGTCTTGTAGATCTTCATGTTTGAATAACTTGAAACTTGCCAATTGTTTTGAGATGTTAAGTGAATTAATGTTTAAACTTGCTGGTTATTTAAGTTAAGGCTCATTAGTGAAGAACTACCGTTAAAGCTTGAATTTATAAAGTTTCTTCATACTTGCAAGTTTGATAGTCAAGTATTTTCATGAAATGAAAGTTTGGTTAACAAGGAAGACAGTGTAGAGTTTTTGTGTTTATGCTTAATGTATGTTCTATATTAATTCTTGTTTCAGTTGCTGGTGCTTGTTTGCTTTGATATCCTTTGCTAGCCAAAAACTCTGTACTGAGTAGGAATGCTGCTCGTGCATCCAAACTCCTTGAACCAAAATATATTTCCATCAGTGTCCACCATACCTACCTATACATGGTATTTCGTGCCATTCCAAGTAAATTTGTCATGTGCTACCTTTAAACCTTCAAAATACTNTTGCTAGCCAAAAACTCTGTACTAAGCGGGAATGCTGCTCGTGCATCCAAACTCCTTGAGCCAAATATCTTTCCAGCAGTGTCCACCATACCAACCTATGCATGGTATTTCATGCCATTCCAAGTAAATTTATCATGTGCTACCATTAAACCTTTAAAATGCTCCTTTTGTGTCTCTATTTTTAACTCATAAGGAAGTAGTAAGGAAGTTTGTTATATCCTGTGTCAAGCAAGTTCATTTCCCCCCTTTCACCTGATGAGAATGGATTATGTGCTCATTTAAATTTGCCGAGAGGTGGCCAAGGGTTCCCAGCCCACAAAATATAAATTCAACCTTCATTAGTATCTCCTTCACACAGTGCAACCTGAGAAATCAGTCAAACATTGGCTAGTGATAAACAAACGAGAAAGAGGAATGTTCTCGTTCCTCTATGGGAGCCGGTCTCACAAGTCTAAAGCCTTGCTTGGTACGGGGGACTAACGGATTTCTTTGTTGTGGATTAGTTGACGAAAGCATGCATATCTCAAAATTGTTTTACTTCTGTTTCATAAAAAAATAAAAAGCTCTAGTACATGATTAATCCCTGCTTCCCTCTGCGAAGGGCCTTTCTTTTACTTTATGTTGAGTCAGTTTTCCTTTTCTCTTTATCTACTCAAAGCAAGCTTGCAACACTGACTCTGGGTGCAGTTGATTATATTGCATCTTTATGCTTAAGCATGATTCTTTATGTTGACTTTATCTATAAGATAAGCATGTTGAAAGTTGAAGCAATGCTGAAACTTGCATCTTCCTTTGTGTTGACTTCAAACACTTTTGACAAGAAAATATTACCTTGAGAACTTATATGTTATGTCAATATTTATGCTTTCATGTCTCCAAAGTACTATTCATTAAAATGTTTTGCTTAGATGATGCAACTTGTTTACTCATTGTTTGCTTTATATCAACTATAGACAATTATTTTGGATCACCTTATTACATCATGTGTTTTACATTACTATCTTGATCAAGATTGTGTTGGTAGCATGTCACATCAAAAATTATTTGGTTATCACTTACCTACTCGAGTACGAGTAGGAGTAAAGCTTGGGGATGCTGATACGTGTCAAACGTATCGATAACTTTCAATTGTTCCATGCTTGTTTTATACCATTACCACTTGTTTTTATATTAATTTTATGATTTATTTGGGCTAACCTATTAATAGTTGCAAAAGTGCACAATGTTCTTGTTTTGTACATTGATGTGTAGAAATCACTTGGAAATTGATAAAAACGCAAAAGGAGCCTTGTTGGAATTGGACTCTGACTTTACTGAAATCTATCAATCCATAAGATTTCAGAGATCGTCAGTTTAACCACTGAAGACGACGTCAAATAAAAAATCACTCTTCGCGAAAGTTGTGGGGAATTTCCGTAGCTTTCCTTTAAGCCCAAGAACAGCCCAATCCGAGGTCCGAGGCGCTCTTTGGACCTGATTTACTGGAGGCCGCGGCTGGGGGCCGCCCCTGCCCGTCGGGAACCGCCTCATGATGCCCTTTGGACTATTTATTCATCGCGAGGAAAAAACCCTAACCCCCAAAGGATTTTCCCAAAAACGCAACAGAGCTCCGCCCCCATCGCCGACAAGTTTCGGGAGTTAGATTGATCCTGTTCCGGTACCCTGCCGGGACGGGGATCGACCTCTGGAAGCCATCTCCATCAACACCGCAGCTTCCCGCGATGAGGAGGGAGTAGTCCCTCGTCGGGGCTGAGGCTTGTACAAGTAGCTATGTGGTTATCTCTTTCTCCCATGATGTGATCTTCGTTGTGATCATGAGCTTTGTTGATATAGTTGAATACATGATGTTTCCCTTTATGTAATGGATATGTTGTTACTCAAGTGGTGTTATCTAGTATGAGTTCGGGAGTCACCGTTGTGATCACGGTGCCACGGTGACAGTGCGGGTGCCGTGTGTGACTCTATGATAATAGCTTAGAGGGATCTTCATCATGAGTTTGTTCTTTATTATTGTTGGGTTGAATAGATCATGAGTTTTCTTGATGCTTGTGTTTAGTATAATCTCCATGGTGCGAAAGTGACAGCGCGCGTGCCGTGGATGTATTAGAAAGAGACTATTCAAGAGATAGGTTGTGGTGTTTGTTAGTACTATCTTTGGATGATGAAAGTGACAGCGTGCATTGTCCCTATATGTGGAATACGAACTTTAAGGTATGCTTTTGTAGCCCTATGCGATTCTCATCCTATTTAGATCCACAAAAAAATGATCTCCAAGTAATGTCTACCTTGCATATCATGTGTTCAATTATGTTAATGATGTTGAGAGTTGCCACTAGTGAAAGTATGAAGGCTAGGCCTTGTTTCCAAGCATTGAATCACCGTTTCTAGCCACTTTTGTCACTTGTTCGCTTGCTGCCATTTTTATTACAGAATTACAAAATCACCTTTTACCATCCATATCAGTTGCATTTTACTATCTCTTCGCTGAACTAGTGCACCTATTCAACTAACAATTGTATTAGGTGTGTTGGGGACACAAGAGACTTATTGTATCTTAATTGCAGGGTTGCTTGAGAGGGATACATTCAACCTACGCATCCCTGAGTTCGATAAACCCTGGGTTACTCACTTAAGGGAAATTTGTTGTTATCCTCAAACCTCTGCGCTTGGAGGCCCAACAAGTCTACAAGAATAGAAGCGTGTAGTAGACATCACATAACAATCCTTGAGTGAGGTATGAGTTAAATAGCTACTCTCATCAGAAGGTCGGCATGGGTAGCTACTCCATTCTTCCTCCTTTTGTTCGTCCACTACAAGAAATATGCTGACTGGTGACCCTCCATTTTGGTCACTAGAAGGTCACATAGTTCCATTCATGACCCCTTCGTGACCAAAAATCGATGGTCACATACCAGGCGACTAAAACGGTCGATCATGACCTTTTTAGTGAAATAGTCATAACCGTCTATGACCAAATCAGAGGGTCATAATTCTATGACCAATTATTTTGGTCATTGGCCATCCGACCAGTCCACGTCAGATCCTATGTGGCCAATCCTACGTGGCGAAATTGTGACCAATTTAAAAAGTCATAGATCTAAATCAGCCCAATCCACGGTGGTCATCCAAATGGGCCAAGCCCAATAATTTAGCCCATTTACATTTCTTACATGTCAATTTTCAAATGGGCCAACCATTTTTATATCCTGTACCCCCGGCCCTATACAGTTGATTTTCTGTTATTTAGGCCTGTTACAGTCCATTTGAGGCTGGTCCCACTCGTCAGGTCATCCAATTAGGTTCCACTTGCCAGGCCCTGTTACAGTCCATTTGATTATTCTGTTATTTAGTTTATTTTTTTTCATTTGAAAAGAAGGCCCCACTGATGGGTCCCAGTTATCAGGTGTGCTATTTTGGTCCCACACACATTAGGTCCATTTGTGCAAATACATATAATTGGTTTCAAACGGAGCCAATAATGCATAATATTTCTTACAACAGCCAAACAAAGTACTTTACAATCATGCACAATACAAATCTGGCATTCAACTACAAAAATACAACTAACTAGCACCAATGAGCTATAACACATTTACGTGTGAGGGTTTTCCTCGGGGTTCTTCTTCCGGGAGCTCTTGTACACCCAACTTTTGAAGAATGAATGAAAAATCTGCAAATAATAAAAATGAAAAGTTAGGAACAAAATCAACTGAATCCGTGCATATAACGTTCTCATAACAATGAAAAAATGCTGCAGAATTTTACACTAACAAGAAACAGTGCGTATAACATTCTCATAACAGAGAAAGCTGAGATATTTTCGCAAATGTGTACTAGCCCAGTGCAAGATAACATAACTAAGTCAAAGTTATTCAGATTTACCCAACAGAAACTCCATATCTAGTTAAGGTGCCAAACTGGGAGAAACTAAAGGGTCATATCATACGCGTTTAGGACCAATCAGCTCACCTAGATATGGCACCTTAAGCTATACAAGCACACTACAAAATCTACAAGGTTGTTGTTATGTAGAATGTGTGTCACATGATAGATCATCGAGCATAGGCCATCAAGCATGAGGCCCAAATCTGTTCAACAAGGTAGATACCTGACTTCATGTCAATGCGATGAATGGGGCTAAAGTTGAACATCTCGTCCGCATCTTCATTGACGCTGGACGTTGCAGGTCCTTGTACATTTAGAAATCTACCATGAATTCATGTCGGCGTCAGTGAGGAAGACCTACACAAAAAGGATCCAATATATTATTAGCAGCAAAAATTGCTAAAAAAAGGTGCTCCGAACAAGCAAAAAGAAGCATAGCTATCAGTGAATTTCCCCTTTAGAACAGGGCAAATGCACCAGTTTTCTAAACTAGCCGGGAACAAAGACGACAAAAGATATAACATACCCTGGGACAGTCAAAGACGGTGAAAGGATGATCTGCTTTTTCTTTGACACCTGAATGAGCATTTGATATCAAAAAATAGCCTTTCAAAGGAAAAAAAAATAGTCTCAAATCATCCTACATAACACAAGCAATAAATCTGTTAGGAGAGAGTATACAGTCACCCATAGCATGCATAAAACAACTTGGATAACTTAATATTTACTAAAAATGACAGGTCACGTTTCAAGTAGAAACCACTAATGAAGCATCCAACAAATTTAACTGATGTCAACTTAACTAATTCCAAATGAGTCTTGTACGGTACAATATACATGATTGCTCCAAGATCAAGCTTATTCAGGCAACAAAGGTACAGAGGACCATAATGGACTAATAGATACAAATCGACCAACAAAAATTCCAGTACAAGCTAATGCACAAAAATATTCAACATTCCTCATAAGCATGCTGAATTAATCATTTAATCCCAACGTTTGGGTACCACGGTACATAACTCACACAATAACAGATAAGAAAGGATTGCACAGGCGAAATGGTACTAACCAGGCATAGTTGTTCCAACCTGTAGCTCTTGTAAAAGAGATGAGACTCCGGAAATGACAGCTGCAGGCAATATATGCTAGCAATTAACCACAACAACTACAACAGCAGAGGAAATCATGAATGCGTAAAATGCATAAATGGTTCTTCAGATCAACTTTAAAGCTAGCAGCAATTGTATAAGAGTATCTGCAATTGTATATGTTCTGCCGGTTGCACTTTATTAAACTGAGCCAATTATTATTGCAGCTGCAAGCAGTGCTCCTAGTATATCCTCATCATTAACGTCAAACAATTCTGAATGTAAGTAGAAGAAGCACAGTCTATGCATGAGCAATCAGTTCATAATAGAAGTAACAGATACAAATGTTCATATTGTTTTCAAGGATCTTAACTGTGTATCCAAGGATCACTTCATATTGTTTTCCCAAGAGCAATCACGCCTTGCTACTGCAGACAGAATAACTGGGTACAGTTGAGTTGGTTCCACATAACTTACCCACCAGAAGTGGAGCCTGCCGCCTCATCCTTGGCAACGGCGTCGCGGACCGCCACCAGCACGCCCAGCGCTCCTGCAGAGCCCGACCTCCTCGCGACCTGCACGCTCCTCGCCACTACGCGAGGTCAATCATCAGCCGCGTCGCATAATCGAAGAGCGCGAGCGCGCGCAGAGGTGAGGGAGTTAAGCGCGTACCTAGGGGGGATTGTAGATCGATCCGTACCTAGCGGGTGGACGTGGACGGCAAGCTGACTCGTGGAGACGCCTTGACGGGGTCATCTTGTTGGGGAGGAGGGGATCCAGCGGCTGGGAGTCCGAATGAGCCGCCGGATCTGGCAAGGCGGGAGACCTGGCGATACATGAAATTTGGGTCGTTTGATGGAAGCCCATCTGGACGGCTGAGATCTACTTCTACGGGGTGATCCGTGGGTAGCTCTATTCTCTCTTCTGACTGGCTAGATCTTCTGAAACCGGCATAACTGATTCACAAATAATTTTAAAAATGGAAAACCTCCACATTGTGTCATTTTTAGGTACGCAAGTATATATTTTATCATTATATGTGTCCTAGTATCTATAAAAAATCATAAACTTGGATAAAGACAATTTTCTTAAGAAAGTGTTCTTAGAAATGAGGTATCATCTATGAAGATTCATGGCTTTAGAGCCAAACGACGAATGTTATGTCCACATTCATGGTATAGTTTGCTTAAATATGCCCGTATTGGGCACAAACATGTATCTTGGAACCGTGAACAATTTTGCCGAAGAAACTTTTCATTTTCCTTTCACGAAAAAATCATTTTTCTATTTCCGAATGCGAAAACTAGGTTATTTTGTAAAGCAACTACCAAAAATATGTCGTAAAATAGGAGCGCTACATTATTTGAAAATACTAGACCACATGTATTTACAAATAACCAAATGGTTGTGTGTCAAACAGTTTCCATCTATCTCTCATAAAAAAGACAAATTCATGTCGATTCAGTTGGAACGGGGTCAAATTTGAACTACAAGTGCCTCGTAGTTTTCTCATGATTTTTTGCAAAAATCATATTTAGGTACACAAGTACCTATTTCATCAGAGATATAACAAAAGTTTTGCAAGATTTAACCCCTAGATACGAACGGTCATGTCCCCCGAGTTGAGCGTATTTTGAAATCGGCATACGAAATTCAAAGAAATTTAAATAAATGGAAAACCTTCGTGTGGTGTCATTTTATGTGTCCTAGTATCCATCAAAAATAATAAACTTGGAATAAGGCAATTTTCTTAAGAAAGTGTTCTCAGAAATGAGGTATCATCTATGAAGATTCATGGCTTTAGGGCCAAATGACGAATGTCATGTCCACATTCATGGTATAGTTTGCTTAAATATGCCCGTATTGGGCGCAAACATGTATCTTGGAACCGTGAACAATGTTGCCGAAGAAACTTTTCATTTTCCTTTCACGAAAAAATCATTTTTCTATTTCCGAATGCGAAAACTGGGTTATTTTGTGAAGCAACTAACAAAAATATGTCAGAAAATAGGAGCGCTACATTATTTGAAAATACTAGACCACATGTATTTACAAATAACCAAATGGTTGTGTGTCAAACAGTCTCCATCTATCTCTTGTAAAAAAGACAAATTCATGCCGATTCAGTTGGAACGGGGTCAAATTTGAACTACAGGTGCCTCGTAGTTTTATCATGATTTTTTGCAAAAATCGTATTTAGGTACACAAGTACCTATTTCATCAGAGATATGACAAAAGTTTTGCAAGATTTAACCCCTAGAAACAAACGGTCATGTCCCCCGAGTTGAGCGCATTTTTAAATCGGCATATGAAATTAGAGGCCTCCCGTCAAGATGGGTCCCACCTCAACGACCTTATAATATGGTCGTAATCGATCACAAAAAAAGGTCGTAGACCATGCCTCCAATTCTATGACCATCTCGTCTAATAAAGTTATGACTTTTTAGATAAAAAGGTCGTAATTTATTAGGACCTTTTCCTCTCCCAAACGTCTTATGACCAATGAACTCAAAATAGTCATAAATTTATGACCAATTTTTCCATGGTCATTATCAGAAAGTCATAAATCAACACATTTCTTGTAGTGTTAGCTTTCAACGGAGAAATCCAACGAAAGGAATAAGTTAATTTGCTTTTAGCCAAATCTACAAATTGATTAACTAAATACTGACATGATGTATAACTTGCGGTACGACAAGTCTACAGATGCGAGGACCACTATATTTTCCGTTATGCTTGATGGCGCCAAAGACTCTTTATTTCTCCGTGAAAAAAGACTTGTGCTTATGTTTGTTTGAGTGTATGAATCATATGTTTTAACTGTAATCTTTTTCACCTGACACTTACTTGATTTATTAAAATAGAACAACGAGAGAGAACCATCCAAATACATAAGGACGGTCATTTGTAGTGCATCATATTCATATATAAGGGCTGGAAAATACCACAGATACTAACACTAGAACAACACTTCTTCACTGTGTATCTCTAGCTACAATGCAAGAGAAGAACGTGAACAACTTAAGAAAGTCGATCTAAACTTCTACATGTTTCAGAAAATTCTACATATTACATGCAATTTCTACATGTTGATTACAGGTGATGGATTTGAATATAAGAACATTCAGGTCAGGTTTTTTCCAAATACATGTCTTGCTACTTCTTAAAACGCCCGTGTAACCTGGTTTGTTATAGTAAGACTTTAAGGGCAAAGCAAAGTCATATACAGGTTACTGAAATTACAAGGGAACAGTCATATAAACATCTCAGATACATGACAGCCTGTTTGGCATAGTTATAAAAACATAAGTTTTGGCACAAGCACCTTGTTGTATACATAAACAAAAACGGCTAGCAGTATCGATTGATTTTTCTCGAATTAAACTTTCGAGTCGAGTACGAGTACACAGATTTTTTTTAGCACAACATGTATGTTGATTCAGCATCACCTACTCACAACACCAAAAAATAATCATGTCCATACGATGCCTTTGCCTTTCATGGCTAAGCTCCTTTTGCACTAGAATATGTATGAAAATTAAGCAGGACCAATCATCTATACATAACTCTAACAAGATACATACACTCAAGTACTAGCTAACCAAATAGGATATTGTCAATTGTTGTAAAATAAACAGTAGGTCAGCAATAATAAGAGACCAAGAGCATTAATTCTAAGCATTATAGTGAGCTTTAGAAATTAATATATGTTTAGCTCGCACATTCTAGCAGTCTAAAAAGACAGAAATATGATACTGTCAACATTGTACAAACTGGAAAATGTCATTGACTGTTACAAATTAAAATTTGCAGAAACTAGACAACATGATTGTTCTAAACATAATACAGGTAGTAATAAAACTGAAAGTGACCTATAGAAGTATGAACATCTAGCAAGAGCTCTTGAGATCCACATGGCATGGCATATACCAATTTCTAACACGTAGACACAAATGGATATGGGTGGTAGGTACTTGCCTTTCCAGTCCAGCGGTGTTCCAGACCTTGTCGTCAAAGTGGACGCAGTGGGTGGCCGATGGTGGACTTGGATTCAAGACTGGCTGTGCTCATGCGCTCCACCAAACGGAAGACATGTGCATGAAGTATGAATCATGATTTGAGATATGCTTGCGGTTCAGAAAGAAAGAGAGGAATGTACTCGCGGTGGCTCGACATGAAGATGGGAGACTTCTCGGAGACGACGTCGAGGACGAACGCGCGGCCGGAGGATTCAGGATCGTCCATCACTGCAGCGCAGGAACGTGCGGCCAGGGCGGCGGATCTGCCGATTCGGTTGGAACCAGGTCAAATTTGAACTACAGCTGCCTCGTAGTTTACTCGTAATTTTTTGAAAAAATCATTTTTAGGTGCACAACTATCTATTTCATCAGAGATACACCAATAGTTTCGCAAGATTCAACCCCTCGCTAAGAACGGTCGTGTCGTCAATTTTGACCGCATTTTGAAATCGGCATAAAGAATTCAAAAAAATCAAAATAATGGACACGAGTGTGTGAAATATGGCCTCATTCCGACAAACTATGCTATGTTAAAGGCTATACCCTAGCTCATTTGAGTCGAAAGCCATTTCATGTGATAGGTCACATTAAAGGATTCTAGGTGAAGGTTTACCATTTTTATTTTTTATTTGAATTAGTCGTGCCTAATTGTATTTCAAAAAATACCATCACATAATTTAAAACCCAAAGTTTATAAGTGTATATTTTCATTTCATCATGACATAATTTTAAAATCCAGCATTTTTAGTCATGCATTTGAATTTGAAAGAATAATCCCAAAATTGTATTTCAAATTCTTCAAAACCCTATGTAAAGCAATATATAAGATTAGTGGTATATTTTATGTTGACTAAAAACAGTCCTTTATAGTCTATGAGGACAAAGGACATATTTACAAAGTTTACAAAATTTATTTGGTTGAAATTAGAGTTCAAAATCAAAAGTTATAAAAGAAGCCAAGAAAAAAAGTGAACATCCCGACTCACCGCGCCGGCCGAGTAAAAACAGCCCACTAACAAGGCCCAAGCCCAGTAACCACCGCCTATGGCATAACTACAAATAATGTGCAGTATAGACACAAACTATTGGAGGTCCTTATGGTTACCTGCGCCACGGAGGAAGTGGAGGTCGCGGGTTCGATCCCTAGCTACGCATTTTTGTTGCATTATTGAGTAGCCGGGCGGGTGGGTCTCCCATGTCTCACATGGGTCCCAAATGGCAGGCGTGACGGGGTGGGTCCTACACGGCAGGCGGGATCCACAAGTCAGGACGGGGCGGATCCCACATGACAGGCTGGTCTGCGCATTTTTGTTGCATTATTGAGTAGCCGGGCGGGTGGGTCTCCCATGTCTGACATGGGTCCCAAATGGCAGGCGTGACGGGGTGGGTCCTACACGGCAGGCGGGATCCACAAGTCAGGACAGGGCGGATCCCACATGACAGGCTGGTCGGGGCGGGTCCCACATGTCAAGTGGGCCCCACATATCAGGACTGGTGGGTCCCACATATCAGGCGAGTCGGGGCGGGTCCCACATGTCAGGCGGGGCGTGGCAGGACCCACATGTCAGGACGGGGCGGGTCCCACATGTCAGGCGGGGCGTGGCGGGTCCCACATGTCAGGCGGGTCGGGTGGGTCCTACATGCCAAGTGGGACGGGGCGGGACCCACATGTCAGGTGGGATGGGTGGGTCCACATGTCAGGCGGGACGAGGCGGGTCCCACATGTCATGACAGCTTATTATCTGGTCCCACGTGTCATACATACGGGTCCCACCGGTCAAGTTAGTCAAAGAGTCAATGTGTGCTTCTCCTTACAATGCGTCCCACTATTCAGATTAGTCAACAAGTCAACATGTGCTCCTCCTGTCAATGGGTCCCACCTTAGTGAGTTCAAATTAATAACTGAGTAATGACACGTAAGCAAAAATGACACGTAAGCGCTCACACATAGGCAAAACTGCTGAGTTGGCTGTCAACTAATACGAATGACCATTTAAATTGGTCGTAATCGGCTGGAAAAAAGGTCGTAGGCTAGTGTTGTCTGAATTATGACCAATTCATGCTATGAGTCTATGACCTTTATGACAAATTTGGTCGTTATATTTTCGGGTTTGGACCCTCCAAAACAGTCTACGACCAATTAGTTGAAATTGGTCATAGATCTATGACCAATATTTTTAGGGTCACTGATAAAAGGTCACTAGTTGACATATTTCTTGTAGTGGTCACTCTCCTCCTCTTTTTCATTCAATGAGCTTCCAATTTCAGCAATTTCTTCTTCCATAAGCTCCTGCATGGCATTAGTCTCTTCTTTTGGATGGGAGAACCCCTTTGAAAATTCAGTAATATAAGCATTATCATCTTTATAATTATCCATGCAATATTTAAGTATAGCAAAACTTTCAGATTTGTAAGGAGCATCATCAATATTTTCAAGCAAGCTACTAATTTCAACGGCACCCTTCCAAGCAATAAATTCTTCTATTTGTTCCACATCATCAAAATCATATATTCCCATAGCATAAAAGGTAAGGTTTCATTAAAATTACAAGCACATTGAAAAAGAAGGTGTTTAAAATCACTGCAGCAACAAAACTCATCGAAGCAATAAGATATGTCATATTTAAGGCACAAGTTTCTAGAATATTTGTTCAGTTGATTTATTATTTTCCATAAGTGTATCCCTTTTTGAGACGAGTTGTATTCCTTATAATATTTCTGTTGTTCCTCCGTGAACCTGCCTTGCCAATACGACTAGTTTCAAAGAAGTTAACCATTGATAGCAATCACAATAAAGAGAGTAGAAAGAAAGTGTGTACTTCTCAAGTGAACTTATAAACATAGCTATGGCTCCCCGGCAACGGTGCCAGAAAACTGCTTGATTAGTGCTGGCAGAGTTGGCAGGGACTAATCTTCTTATGTAGCTTTAGTGCGCTCCCCGGCAACGGCGCCAGAAAACTGCTTGATTAGTGCTGGCAGAGTTGGCAGAGACTAATCATCTTATGTAGCTTTAGTGCACTCCCCGGCAACGGCGCCAGAAAACTGCTTGATGACGTAGTTGATGGCATTGGTGGTACCCCAAGGGAAGGTGTGGATGTAGCAAGTAGCAGTTTTCCCTCAGTGAAGAACCAAGGTTTAATCGAACCAGTAGGACTTTGAAATCAACAACGAGGTATCCATCAACGATCTCCGGCGCTTAACCGTCGACGAACGTGGACCTGCACACATTCAAACAATTACTTTGCCCCCAACGACAGGAAGCTTGTCAATCTTCCCGGTCTGCTGAAAACAAAGTGGTTAAAACGTATGGTGAAGTGAATGAAATATAAAAACGGACCAGCGAGCAAGTGATTGTGAAAAGCAAGTAAACAGTGTTGTTATCAATGGAAAAAATGGACCGGGGCCATGGGTTCACTAGTGGTGTCTCTTCATAAAATAAAATACTCATACGATGGGTAAACGAATTACAGCTAGGCAATTGACAAGATTATGATGCAAACTTAATCTAGCTATGAAAAAGAGTTCATGACAATATTTATGTAGGCAACATGAAAAATAACAACGACCGTCATCCAACTGCATATTTGTCTAAAAAGTCCACATAGGAATCGCTATCCCGCCTATCACCCATCAGTATTAAGTTGCAAGCAACAAACAATTGCATTAAGCATAGTTCATGATGTAATCAATATTCATAATCATAAAGACATAAACACCGCCGTTTTACCCCTGATAGCAACAGCACACCCTCGGCTTTGCATGTTTCTGTCACTCAAGCGCTAGCACAAAAGGGGGCATGAACCTACCATCTAGCATAAATACTCTCTCTTGGAGATACAAGCAATCACTTGGCCAAAGTAACTACACACATCGAAGAGCATGCAAGAACGTAAGTTAACATATAAGAATCATGCACAATCTGATCATAACTTCATAATCCATCGGCTCCCGGCAAACACATCATATAGCATTACAATAGTCAATCTTGATCATGTTAGGCAGCTCACAAGATCATAAACAATGAGGCACAAGGGAGAGAGACAACCATCTAGCTACTGCCATGGACTCGTAGTCCAAGGTGGAACTACTCACGCATCATCCCGGTGGAAAGCATGGCGATGAATAGCCCTCCAGGATCGATTTCCCCTCCGGCAGGGTGCTGGGATCAGCTTGAGAATCCTCCCGAATTAGGTTTCGAGATGGCGGCGGCTTCGGGATGATTTCGTGGAAAATAATGTCCGCCCTGATGTTTTTCGGGTTAATAGGATTTATAGGCGTCGAAGGAGGCTGAGGGGACCCACCAGGAGTAGGGGCGGGGTGGGCCCGTGGGTCCCCCCTGGCCGCGGCTGCTGGCCGCCCCTGGCCTCCGTCTTCGTCTTGGCATATAATAATTCTCCGTACATTTTGGTCCAATTCCGAGGAGTTTTCTAGAAGAGAATTTTCTGAAATACAAAACAACAGAAAACATGAAACTGGCACTGGACATCTTGTCAATATGTTAGTTCAATAAAATGCCTCAAAATGATATAACATGATAGTAAAAACATGTGACAATGATATAAAACAAGCATGGAACAATAAAAAATTACAGATACGTTTGACACATATCAGCATCCCCAAGTTTAACTCCTACTCGTTCTCGAGTAGGTAAGTGATAACAAATATAATTTTTTATAAGACATGCTACCAACATAATCTTGATCAAGATAGTAATGCACAGCACATGATGTGGAATAAAGTGATCCAAAACAATTATTTATAGTTGACATTAAATAAACAATGATTAACAAATACTAGCTATCAATGATAAAAAAAATTATTAATAAGTGTGTTGGAGACATGGAACCATACATAAGGTTTAGGAAGAAGAATTGCAAATTATGTCTTCAATGTAAAGCATCAATCATTGTACAAAGCATCAAGTAGTTATTCATGGTGCGAGGTCTGGGGAGGACGGTGTAGATAAAATCGGACTTGGGGTTCCTGAAGAGGTGCGTCCATGGACGACAGTACATTTTATAATATTTTTTGCTGCATAAGTTCTCTCGACATGTTGCACATTTATGTGTGTTTTGCTATAATAACATAGGTAATATGTTCCGATGATTCAGAGGTGTCTACCATAAATGTTGAGGCTGTCCGCCTCAAATTACCATACTATGGAAGCTAGTACAGAATGCTGTTGGCAACCGCCTGTAATTTCCTGCAGGTGAAGTATAAGTATATAACACACGCTCTGTAACTCAATCTTGGGCACTGTCGATACACTGGAAACCCCACCAGAACATACACGTCTTATCTACGGCATATATTTTTTCCTAAAAAACTTTAACGATTAAAGTTGGAACTAATCTGGAACTGTTTTTGTTAGCGTTCTCCGCAGAGAACAGGACGCTTACCTGGTGGTAACCCGAAAGGCAGCCCGGTAACCAAAACTAGCTAGATAATTCTAAATTAATTGCAAGCCAGATGGAGAAGAAGCAACATTGCAGTCTGTGCTAGTACCATGCACGCCTTGTGCTCTAGGATTCTCTGGATTTTTCTATCATTAATGATGTGTGTGTAGAATGGAACCCATACTTTCTAGTAGAGCACCCATCCTAAATAATTTCAATTCGCTAGAAGATTTTATGCCTCTTACCTCATTACATCATGCATGTCGTGGCCACATCCAATAATGAACTTGCTATGGCAATTAGCTTGGAATAAAACAAGAAAATAATCACAAATTTTGCATAGTTGATCCAACAAACAAGAGCTCTCGTGAGACCGTGGAAATGAAAATATCTCCTAAAGACTGAGACAAAGCTCAAAAGCAGAACAAGGTCGAATAGCAGACTAGGTTCAGTCATGGATTCTGTTCTTTCCAATTACTACCACATATACATAATACTCTTATAAGTTCCTGACTATGCATGGAATGCACTGGATAGTAGTAATAAACAGTATAATTCCTGTAAAATTCCAGCATTTCAAACACACCGTTGCATTGGAGCACAACAATGATATTCTCTACAAGCAATTTAGTAAGTTGTTACCTGAAATAAGTTTCTTCAGAGTTTCCAGAAACTGATGAGTAATATAGGCAGCTGTCCACCCTGTGTTTAGCATGCAACAAGCAAAAGAATATCGGGGATACGAGCATAGACGCGCAGGAATGTTATTTGGTACTAACAAAGTGGAACCTATTCCAGGCATGACGCCATTGACGGTAGCAATTCAGATAGCAGAAATATCCGCCTTCCATTAATGGTTCGTAATTCCAACCAAGGACTATACTTTGTAGAGCAAGGAACTTATTCCCACTAGCGAAAAGGCCAATGGACCACTACTAAGGCACTAATCCACCACACAAACTGGAACCATAAGTAGCCCACAAGTTATGGTACAAGAATCATGTGATCAACAGCAAAACGCCATTAAGATTTCTATCAGTAGAGAAGTGTATAAAGTGAAGCTTACCTTCCGGTACATGCCAATGTCGATATGCTACATGAACCAAGTAACTAAACAGCATACACCCATCGAATCTCAAATTTGGGTCTCCAAGCTAATCACGCAAGAGTCAACAATCGTCATTACTATCAACAAAAGTGAGAACCGGATGCAGAGGTTTATCGATCGATTCCCGCGTTGCAGTAAGCTGTGATTAAACAAGAAAAACCTCTAATGACCACCCAGGACCAGCAGCACAAGGCAGGGAACGGATCGATAAACCACTGCGCCCAGGCATCACCCCACCCCTAGATAAGCCGGCAAAGAGAAACAAAGATTAACACGAACAAATAAAAGGTG
The DNA here is from genome assembly GCA_012064385.1 of Puccinellia tenuiflora. Lineage (NCBI taxonomy): Eukaryota > Viridiplantae > Streptophyta > Magnoliopsida > Poales > Poaceae > Puccinellia > Puccinellia tenuiflora. Next base: position 580,300 of record QRDG01001387.1, read on the forward strand.
AAGTGAAACAGCGACGATGAGAGCACAAGAAACCACCCGGGAGTTCAGATTACGCAGCACCCTGCGTGTGCGTGTGTTCATGTGTGTCCTAGAACAGGAAGGTGGAAGGCGAGAGATCTGGATCTAGGGATTTATATGTCATGACATTGGGTGGAGGATGTGACGTGATGGAGAAATTGGGGGATGGCAAGTGGCAGCTGAAGTGGGGTGAGGACTAGGAATCTTTCTGGCGCTGCAAAGGGAGGCTTGGCCTGTTCCCAGGAGAAGAACACAGCGAAGCTTGGCTTGGCTCTCCTTTTTTTTTTTTCCCCCTCCCTTTATTTTCTCCTCGTCTTTCTTTCTTTCTTCTTTGTGCTTTTGGGAGAGAGAGAGAGAGGGGGGCCGTGGAAGGTGAAGATGAGTGGGGCGAGGGGCCCCGGCCCTTGTGCACTGGAGTGGTGATGATCGATGATTTTGTCGTGTTGCTGGAGAGGTTGTATAGCCAGCAGAGCAAGAGCAATGGCAAGCCAATACAGTGAGCATGAGGTTAGCTTGTGTCTTGGTTTCATGTTGGTATAAGAGCATCTCTAACGGTACTCCCAATAGGTAGATCGTGATTTGTGTCGAATAACGTCGGCACGTGTGACTGGATAAGCTCGGACTTTTGATTGAATTGGGTAGTAAATCAACTTAATATGGTATCGGTTTTGGGTTCAAGTATCGACTTTTGCAATTCAACAAAAAATAGCTTTTACCCTCTTTCTGTCAACCTATAGGCATTCATGAGTCATTCGTGAGATTATATTCACGTGTAGACATCATTAAGTCACACGTGTGAGGAGTGTTATAGTATATGTGGATTGTCCACCTTATTTACATAAGTTTGTACTTTAGTTCTATTGGTTGGTGCATGAAACTTAGCATGGTATTAAAGCATAGGCTTTGGTTCAAGTCGTAGATTTCGTAACTTAATTTGAAAAATTGTATAGAGCTTCTCGAGTCATACGTGATTTTTTTTTTCATGTGTAGGTGAAAGGACATCTCATACCTAAGTAAGTTTTATGTGTTTGATAACAACATGACTGACATCTCATTGTGTGCTAAGTATGATAGGTACATTTAATAAGTCAAGACGGAAGAGAATCATCCAAAAAGGGATAAGACGAGCGAAGACGGAGCAAGTAAAACCTCTGATTTGTTGGGCTGGAATTCATCCGGATTGGTCCGGAATATTCTGGATGGTCCGGAATAATCCGGACTCAGTCCGAACAAATTCCGAGGTGACCTCAAAATGGTTCTGTTAGGGTTTAGGATTTCGTCCGGAATGGTTCGGAAAATTCCGGACGATCCGGAATGGATCCGGATTATTCCGGATCTATTCCGGATGGTCCGGACTGGATCCGGAATATTCCGGGTAATTCCGGACGACCAGTTTCGGGCAGAAACGGCTAGTTTTTGGAGGACCTATATAAGGGCGTCTCTTCTTCCCCAAGAGGTACCACGACCAGAACAAGAAAGACTCCATTGTTGCAAAGCTTCAACTACCTAGATCTCTCTCTCTATCCACTCAAACACTTAGTCCTTTGGGGATTTGAGAGAGAAGACCTAGATCAACACTTCCACCAAACCGATTTGATTTCCCCCTTGATTTGTGAGAGGGGGCTTGTTACTCTTTGTGTTCATTGGAATCCTAAGAGGTTGTGGTCCTTCGGAGCTTTGGAAGCTACGAAGACATTGCCGGGAGCCACCAATCGAGTTTTGGCAGCTCGGTGCATTTGGTGAAGACCCTCCAACTTGTGGAGTGTGCTTCATCCTTGTAAAGGTTCTAGTTGTCAACCTCAACGGCAACATAGTGACAAGTGCCTCGCCACATCGGTGGTAAGACACAAAGGAGATACGGTGTGCCATTTCAAGGCTACTCAGTGTTTCACTTTGGTGAACACCGCGCCGCTCCAATGGAGACTAGCTTCCATTGGGAAGTGAACTTCAGGATAAATCTCCGCGTCACCTTGTCGGTTATTCCTCAACTTACCTTTACTTATTGCTACTAGCTTACTCTTATATATATCTTGTGCTAGTAGTCTTTTGCTCAACATATAGGGTTGTTCACCTAGTTGCATAATCTAGTGAATTTATATTTGAGCAAAACCCAATTAAAAAGAAAAAGAAGTAAAATTTGTAGTTAACCTATTCACCCCCCCCCCCCCCTCTAGTTAACCTCATCGATCCTTTCAATTGGTATCAGAGCCTCGTCTCTTTATTAAAGGCTTCACCGCCTAAAGAGGAGGATGGGGGATCCCACTCCCATGGAATTGCTTCAAAAGCAAGTCGAGTCCATGGGGGAAAGATCCGATAAGAGGATGGATAGGATAGAGGAACTATTAGCTAAACTTGCCTCTACATCTAGCAATCAAAATGAAAGTCCCTCTCTAGATGAAAATGGTATTCCCATATCTCCTTCTAAAGAAGGTAAAGAACACTCATCTAAAAATGGAAACTCAAATCAATTTGGTCATGTTTATAACATTGCGCCTAATGTTCAACACCCACATGTAAACAACCTTTAGTAGATAGGACCCGTTTTACTAATTGGAAAGCTTCCATGAAGTCTTATGTGTGTAGCTATTCAATGCAAATATGGAGAATCATTGAGAGGGGATACTATCCTAAGGATGTCAATAATTTGACCTCAAGTGAGATCATTGATGAACAACTCAATGCACATGCTATGCACATGCTCGAGAAGGCAATGGTCAATGAAGGTGTTGAACACATCCTGTCTCTCCGAAATGCCAAGGAAGCTTGGGATTATCTACTTGCCATGTATGATGGAAATGTGAGCATGCAACGCTTGAAGAAATCACTTCTTCAACGGCAAGTAGATCATTTCATCATGAAGGATGGAGAGCTTCCGGAAGATGTATATCGAAGACTCAAGGCTCTTGTAGTGGACATGATTGATGCGGGATTCAAGGATTGTGATAATGATTGGTTCAAGGAAAAATTTCTTCAACCTTGATTCCATACAATGAGAACATGGTGATGAATGTTCAATCAAGAGCGGACTATATGGATCTAACTCCCAATGATGTATTGGGTACCTTTGTCACCATGAACATGATGAAGAAATCCTCGGAGGATGTTGTATCTCATGTGAATGGAATGAAAAGAGTATCTCTTGCTTTGAAGGCAACATCTCATGATGAGGAAGAATCAAGTGATGAAGGTGCATCCGCCTATGTGCCCTCCGAGAAGGAGAAGAGGGTGTCACACAATGAATGTTTGGCTCTTGTCAACCATAATTGGTGGAAGAAAGGGGAATTTAGATCAAATGCAACGAAGAACAAGGGAAGAGAAGGCCCAAGTATGAAGAAAGCTAGAACTTGCTTCAATTGTGGAGATAGTGAGCACTTCGTTGCGGACTGCCCTTACAAGAGTAGAATTGAGAATGGAGGAAAGCTCATCAAGAAACCCAACTTTGTTCCCAAGAACAAGAACTTCATGAAGAAGGTACCTCAAAGGGCAATGGTGACTAATGATCAAGAATACATATCCGGAGGTGAAGAAAGTGAAGATGAAGAAGGACAAGTCGGCATGGCGGCCATGGCAATTGGGGTTATTCCTCCTTCTTTGGATTCTCTCTTTTCCACTCCGAATGACAAGAAAGGTCCTACCAAACACAAGTGCCTTATGGCCAAGGGTACATCCCCAAAGGTAACCCACTCACTAAAACCCTCAATTTCCTCTACTCCATCATTGTTGAATTGTGTTGAGTAACTTGAAGATAAAAATGCTAATAATATCTCAAAAATTATGGGATCACTTGAAGGTGAAAATAAAATTGCATTTAATGCTTTCATGACTCAACTTGGTAATGCATATGGTCTCATTGAAGAACATGAAGAAAGAATATGTGAACTTGAGGGTTTCGCTCGTGATGATGCTAATAGGATAGCGGAGCTTGAGGAAGCTCTAGATAATACACTATGCCTTAAAGATTCTATTGAGGAAACCTCCACTTTAGATCTATCTAAAATGATGGGTGACCGTGATCATGTACTATGTAAGCTTAAGGAATTTATGGATGAAAATGATAACATTATGAATGGTCCCAATGAACTACTTAAAGATTTTGAGCATCTTGAGAAAGCTCACATGGCACTCTCAAGAGAGCTCAAGGTTCTTAAGGAGTCACATGACATCTCTCAAGATAAGGATATAAATGAAAATGCTTGTGCCACTCACCCCTTGTGTGTCAAAGCATCTCTCATAGTGGAGAACAATAGGTCGAAGGCTCAACTTGAGAAAGGTCTAGTCTCTTGCATCCAAGGAGAAAAGAACCTCAATGATCTTTTGAGTAATCAAAGGAGAGTTGTGGGTAAAGAAGGACTTGGATTTGGATTCTCCTCCAAGAAGACCAATGAGAAGAAGAAGTCAACTCCCTCCACTAATGCTATTGTTTTCGTGAAGGAGGGGGAGTTGGCTAATGATGAAGATGAATTTGATATTCTTGCTAAAAGCATTGTTCCTAAGAACACTTCTTCTCACAACAATTTTGCGGGAAAATATAATCCATCCTATGTGCTTTTGAAATCTAATGATGGACATGTTTTTGCAAAATATGTTGGCACTTCATATGGTAGTGATTATCATGTTTCTATTTGGGTTCCCAAGACCCTTGTGACTAACAAGAAAGGACCCATCAAAACATGGGTACCTAAGTCAAGGACTTAACTTATTGTAGGTATGTGCTTCCGGTGGATCATCATGGCTTATTGATAGTGGCTGCTCCGCACATATGACCGGAAGCAAAGAAGTGTTGAGTGACTTAATGCATCAACTTCTCAAGATATCTCATGTCACTATTGGTGATGGTACCGAACTTAAGGTATTGGGACATGGCAAGGTGGTCATTTCTCCGGATACATCCATTGAGAAAGTCCTCCTTGATGAGTCTCTTGGTTTTAATTTACTTTCTGTTTTGCAACTTTGCGAGTGCAACTTTACTATTGTCTTTGGACGATATCATGTGCTTATCCTTCACACAATTTCCCTTAAAGTAGCCTTTGTTGGATTTGTGGAAAACCGTATGTATATAGTGGATTTTTCGAAAGACACTACACATATTGCCACAAGTCTAATGGCTAAATCCGATGTGGGTTGGCTTTGGCATCACCGTTTAGGCCACGTCGGTATGAGAAATTTGCAAACACTTGTGAAGGGTGAGCATGTGGAAGGACTAACAAAAGTGAATTTTTCTAAAGATCGTCCTTGTAGATCTTGTGTTGCCGGAAAGATGCATGAGAAGAACCACCCCAAGGTGATAACCATCAATACAACGAGGCCCTTCCAACTCATTCATATGGATTTGTTTGGGCCTCCTACTTATGATAGCTTTGGTGGCAAGAAATATTGCTTGGTGATATGATTATACAAGATACACTTGGACTTTCTATATCAAGAAGAAGAGTGAAACTCAAAAGGAATTCATTGATTGGGCTACTCAAGTACAATGCAAATATGATACAACCATCTTGGCCATAAGAAGTGACAATGGAACCGAGTTCAAGAATTACACCATGGATGAATTCTTGAGTGATGAGGGTATTAAACACCAATATTCCGCTGCGTATACCCCTCAACAAAATGGTGTTGCGGAAAGGAAGAACCGTACACTTATTGATATGGCAAGAACTATGATGGCCGAATTCAAGTCTCCATATAACTTTTGGGCCGAAGCCATCAACACCGCTTGTCACCTATCCAACCGGCTCTATCTCCGTCCATTCACTAACAAAAGACTTCTTATGAACTTCTTGGTGGTAAAAAGCCCAACCTCTCTTATATTAAAGTTTTTGGTTGCAAATGTCAAGTTTACATTAAAGGTTCTAAATTGCATGAATTTGAGCCTAGAACTTTTGAAGGCATATTTGTTGGTTACGCCAAGGATTCCCACACTTATAGAGTCTACAACATATCCACCGGGTGTGTTGAAGAATCTATGAATGTGGTGTTCGATGAGGATAATGGCTCCCAAGTGGGGCAAATTGATGTTGATGATGTAGGTGATGAGACCTCCTCCATAGCCATAGGAAGAATGGGTATAGGTCCTCTTATACCCGTTGAGGAACCCCTTGTGGCAACGGAGTTGGACTCAAGCTCGATGCAAGTGGAGCCCTCTACATCAACCATCGATCAAACGGCAAACCAAGAACAAGCTCAAGATCTTGAAAATGATAACAACCATCAAGATAATGATCAAGATCCACCCAATGATAATGGTGGTCAAGATTTTGGTGATTCTTCACCAAGAACTCCAACCCACTCTCGGATCAATCATTATAAAGATGAAGGAGATGATGAAGATGCACCTCCAAATGAGAGACCCTCAGATGCCCTTGCTTGCCGAGTGGCTAGCAAGGTCGTGGCATTACATCAAAAATCTCTCTATCAGAAGAACATCATTGGTGTCCTTGGAAGGAGTGTGTCCACTCTGAGGCAACTATTACTATTTTGTGGCTTTCACGCCCATATATCTCATATTGAACCCACCAAGGTGTATGAAGCTCTTGAAGATGAAGATTGGGTCCATGCTATGCATGAAGAGCTCCATAACTTTGAGAGAAACAAAGTATGGTCCCTAGTGGAAAGACCCAAGAATCATAATGTGATTGGAACCAAATGGGTGTTCAAGAACAAGCAAAATAATCATGGACAAGTGATTCGCAACAAAGCTCATTTGGTTGCTCAAGGCTACTCTCAAGTCGAATGACTTGACTACGGTGAAACTTTTGCTCCCGTAGCTAAACTTGAATCCATTCGTATATTACTTGCATTTGCCTCTAGTCATAAATTCACCTTATACCAAATGGATGTTAAAAGTGCATTTCGAAATGGTCCACTTAGTGAGATGGTATATGTTAAACAACCTCCAGGGTTCGAAGATCCCAGGTGTCCTAACCATGTCTACTTACTCCACGTGCTTGGTACGATCACTTAAGAAGTTCCTAGTAGACCGTGGTTTTGCACTTGGGGTAATCGATCCCACACTCTTCACCAAGGGTGTAAATGGAGAATTCTTTGTATGCCAAGTATATGTTGATGATATTATATTTGGTTCTACTAATACCTCTTTTGTAGACCAATTTGCTAAGCTAATGACAAGTGAATTTGAGATGTCTATGATGGGCGAATTGAAGTTTTTTCTTGGCTTTGAAATTGAGAAATATGAAGAAGGAACCTTTATTTGCCAAGCTAAATATATTCAAGACATTCTCAAGAAGTTTGATATGTAAAATGCAAGCCCATTGAGATTTCCAATGGCAACAAACGTGAATCTAACACTAGATCACGAAGGTATTCCGGTTGACCAAAAGCTTTATCGCTCTATGATTGGTTCTTTGCTTTATCTTTGTGCATCTAGACCGGATATCATGTTTAGTGTGGGCTTGTGTGCAAGATTTCAATCTAACCCCAAGGAAAGCCATATGACCGCCGTCAAAAGAATTCTTAGGTACTTGGTTGATACCTCCCATCATGGTCTTTGGTATCCTTCAAATACAAGCTTTGATCTTGTGGGGTATTCGGATGCGGATTGGGCCGGTGACAAAGTGACTAGGAAATCGACCTCGGGTGCTTGCCAATTTCTTGGTAGGTCACTTGTGTGTTGGTCTTCAAAGAAACAAAATTGCATATCCACTTCCTCCACGGAAGCCGAATATATTGTCGTCGCAAGTTGTTGCTCTCAATTATTATGGATGAGACAATGTCTAGAGGATTTTGGAATTAAGATAAAGACATTGCCTCTTTTATGTGATAATGAAAGTGCTATAAGAATTGCTCATAATCCCGTACTCCATGGCAAGACGAAGCATATTGAAATACGGTATCATTTTATCCGTGATCATGTGGCCAATGAAGATATCTCACTTTCTTATATCAACACTAAAGATCAACTCGCCGATATATTCACAAAGCCACTTGATGAGAAGAGATTCAAGGAATTGAGGGGACAAATAAATGTCGTATGTGCAAGCAATTTTAGTTGATTGAAAATCTTGCATACACAGTTACACACCTCTACTAGACGTTTATTTTGGACTCTATATGTAGGCATTATCATAGGGGGAGTGTAGCACAATTCATGTGTCAACACTGCCCTTATTATGCGCAAAAAGACAAATCTTGCAATATAGTCATTTAGATGACAAATGTGCTTAAATGATGAGTTTTGATCATGGACCCAAGATAGATCTTCGCGGTGTCGTATCAAATATACTCATATATGGTGGCTACGGCCACCGACCTCCTTTGAAAGAAAAGTTGGATTGTACGATTATCGTTTTGGAGTTTATATAGTTCGAAACATGCTCCATGTTGTTCGCGTTCAATTCGTATTTTTCTCCATTGAGCATGTGTAGAACACTTTACATCTCCTTATCTTGGTTCTATGCTGATACCTAACCCTCCCTTCATCTATAACCATATGCCATAGTTATGTTCTCACAAAATAAGGCTGGCTACTGTGCATTCGGAATTGGTCCGGATTTTGCCGACCAAATTCCTGACGTCCGGAATTTTCCGGGACAAATCCGAATTTTCTCCAAGGTGACCCCATTTCCTTTCGGGAGGGGTTTCGGAAAAAGTTCGGATTCGTCCGGAAAAATCCGAACGATCCGGAATTCGTCCAGAAAAATCCGAATCTATTCCGAACATCCGGAATCGATCCGGAATATTCCGGATCCATTTCAGAAGAAGGATTTTGGGGCTAATAACCTTTCGGCCGGGGGGAGAGAAGTTACATTCTCTTATTTCCCCCGACCCCTTACCCTCTCCTTCTCCTCCTAGTTGCCTCCCGTTCGTCGGGATCACTCCCACCATCCAAATCGCCGAATCTTCGTCAAGATTGGTCTTGGGCCTCTTTGAAGAGGATCAACTGAAGGATTCTCCTCGGTGACATGGATTCGGGTACCTCTCTTCTTGTCTCTCTAGGGTTCTACGTATAGATTGTAGATTAGATACTAGTGCTAGATACTATCCACGTTAGAATATCTAGTGTCTCCCCAAATCAACCTTTCGACATCGTGTAATTTGAAGAAGTTAATTTCGAGTCAAAATTTCTTAGAATCTGGTTACACTCAGAATGCATCCGGAATCACCCGGAAAATTCCGACTGGTTTGGATTATTCCGGACACGTCCGGAAAATTCCGACTGGTTCGGAATAATCCGGACTGCTCCGGAATTGTCCGAGTCGTCCGGAATTTTCCGGTTCATTCCGGACCCATTCCGACTGGCCCCAGTTTTTCAGAAACTTGCACTTCCTCAAATTGCCTTTATTCACCTGGCATATGCACTTATCCTATTCTACGTATCTATATCATCTATTCACAGGTGACAGCGATGACCGGCAGCACACTCACAATATCACAAGAAAAGTACCTCGTGGTCGTACAACTGACAGGCCATCCAGGGAAGTAAAGATAGGTGAAGGGTCTCGGGGCACCCCTCGTACTCGCTCCCGTGGTCGCACACGGACTGGGGGTCGGGGTGCTCCCACTGTTGAGGATGAAGAAGTGGTGGAAGAAGAGGTTCCCTATGAGAACATGAGGACTATGAGTCGCAAGGACTGGAAGCTGATTCGCAAAGAAAACCTTTATCGCTTTCGTGAGCGCACATGTGATGCAGATGATCGTTTCTGGACTAAAACACAGATGAAGGCTTGGGATCAGTTTTACGACTCTTGAGGAAAAGGTAGTAAAGCAGAAGGTGATGGAAAAGGAGTACTATCTTGAGAGGAAGGACAATGTGTTTCATCATATTAATGAGACACTTGAGAAGCTTGGCATTGTTAAGCTTGTTCTTCTATATCAACCCTTTTGCCCGGATCTGATCTCACAGTTCTATTGTACCGTGCGCTTCAAGGGTGACCGGGTAAGGACCATGGTATGGATGTCAGGTAATCAGAAGCTCGGGAGTAAGTTGGCTGAATTTGGCGCTGCTTTGGGGTACACATGGATCAACACTCATGGCAATCACGGGTACCATATTCATGATTTCAATGAGTATGCAAAGGAAAGTCTTGCTCACTGCTATCCTGAATCTGTTGCAAAACCCAAACTTCCTTTCATTAGTGAGATGTACCCCCACTACAATCTTCTTGCCAAGATTTTTCGTGCTAGCATCATGAGCAAGGCCGGTGATGTTTCAGCTGTCAGGGGCTATATGATCAACCTCATGCATCTTTGCACGCCAAGTCGAGTGAGACAGATTGATGTCATGGACTTCATCTACTGGGAGATTGTTGCACGGGTCATGGACAAGAGGTCTCCAGCTTTTGCTCCATATATTCAGATTTTCATCAACCATGTCTATGACAGTGATACCATGGCGGGTCTCGATGTCTACAATCCTGAGTACTTCACTCCCTCCCTTATTAAGGGTCTGAAAGTGCATGGTTGCCCTCATGTGTGGTTTTGGTAATTAATGACAATCTCTATGGACTAATGTTTGTATTGAGCTATACTTGTAGGTGTGTCCATTTGCATTGCTTGATCTCCATTTGTTGGAGTCAAGGCTAAGGGGAGAAAAGTATGTGTTGATCAAGGCTAAGTGTGTGTTGATCAACACTCAAGTCCAAGTGAAGATATGCCAAAGGTGTGCTTCTTCCATATTGGTGTATGGAGGAGTATCTTATGAATCTTCACCAAGCGAAGCGCAATCAAGAAAGGTGGTTCGTCTTGGAGGAGATGAAGATCGTCTTCATCGACCTCAAGTGGTTTTATGCGCAAGGCAAAGGTATGATCTTGATAGGGTTTCTATTTTACCGGTCTCATGTTGTTAGTGGAGAGACCGGGTTATAGGATAGATAGCCGTACTATCAAGAGGGGCTCTCGACCGAATATCGTGATCATATCATCGTAGAGAGCACAAACCTTTGCATCCATGCAATCATCTTTATTGGTTCTTATTTGGCTCTTATCGTGGTGTGGTCTTGGTGCTTGTCGTGCTTGTCATGACAAGGCCAAGTTCACCGAAAACGGTTTTCATATGCGTCTCCTATTGCGTTTTTGGTTTCGGAGGTTTATCGGATCATCTTTCTTAGAGAGGTTTTAACTTTCTCCATTTAGTTTTATCTTCCCAAGATGGATAGTGATGTTTCTCTGCAAGATCTTGTAGAGCTTTTCATTGTGAGTCCAACGAGCCCAAGATCATCAAAAACAGAGTCTGAATGCGAAAGTTATGCCCGTTTTCGTTTTGCAGTTTCTGCTGCTTTTCTGTGATCGGTAGTACCGGGGTTCTAGCCGGTAGTACCAAGCCTTTTTCCGTAAGTACCGGTGTCCAGTGTCGGGCCCTCTTCCGGGTATTCTGCTGTTTTATGTGTCCGGTAGTACCGCTGTACTTACCGGTAGTACCGGCCGTACCATGGCCGGTAGTACCGGGCCTTGTTCCGGCCTACTTCCGCTGCTCCGTTTTTTGGTACTAGATACCTCTCGTTTTTAACCGGAAGTTTGCCCGGAAGTGGTTCCGGTATTACCGGGTCAATCGGTACTACCGGTCCGTTAGCCGGTACTACCGGCCCTGCAGGTTTCTCAGTGTGCCGTTGGTGGGAAGTTTTGTGCAGGGCGGTAGTTCCGCCGTTTAGGCCGGTACTACCGGTCCTGCGGGTTTTTTTCTGCAGAGTGCCGTTGGAGGGCAGGTTTGCGTAGGGCGGTAGTACCGCCCTTTGGGCCAGTACTACCGGCCCTGCGGAAATCTGAGCCCAACTGCTAGATTTTCAGGGCACCTTTTTAGTGGCCTTTCTTCCCCAATGGTTCTCTAACCTTTTGAGCTCACTCACTCCCTCTCTCCTCCATTGTTGCAAACTTGTGAGCTTGATTCCTCTCAATCTCTCCAATGATTCTTGCCCAAATTTAGGGATTC
>QRDG01001388.1:0-35994 GCA_012064385.1 Puccinellia tenuiflora
AGGCGATTGTGCCTTTTCCTTCTACGTGTCCGACTAGAGTACTTACGATCCATTGGACCTTTATATTCCTCCACGTCTTAGTATTAGGGCAGACAAGTTTATTCATGAGTAAAAAGATACCAGAAAATCGCCATGGTTTGGCGCCCAATTCTGCGTGTACTAGTTGAGTATCGATCTGAGATTTGATACGTGTTCTTGGCGAGAAGATTGGAGGCGAGCCAGCCTCTAATTTGCTGCTGATTCCATCAGGGATCATCCACGTACTTCCGGCCGGCCGGGTGCGCGTGTTGTTCTGCTTGGTTTGCATCTTACGGTGATAACCCAAGTTACTGATTCTGTTTTGTACTAGTTCAATCGATCCAAAGTAGTGGAGGCGCTAGTGCTGTTTTGGCTAGCTGAATTATTGCTGCATTTTGTTGACGTGAGATAGGAGCTCGTGGTGTTTTTTGCTGCTCAGATTAGAATCGTACCGTGAAAGATCGTACAAATAAACTGCGGCTAGCTACGCCGTATCATTTAGAAACTGCTAGAGCACGTTTTCAAGGAGTGTCACAGATTGTAGAGATGGAAGTCAATAAAGGACTCTGGAGATGCTCTATCCTAGCTCGAGTCGTTAATCGTTACGGCATGTACAATAGTAGGGATGGCGGGTCTTTTCTTAGCCCTCCACGTCGTATAGAGAAGGCAATAAATATCAGTCATACAATGCGTTATCTCTTATTGTCTTCTCCAGCAGTTAATGTGAATTAATTAATTTTTGTATAAAATTGTGTTAATAAGTAAGCGCATATGGTACAATGGAGGAAATAGTCTTCCCTTAACTTTTAAGAGATCATCCCTAAGCTAAGGGAAGACAACCCTCTCCTTCTTCATTTTCCCTCCTCCAACTAAGAAAAATCCTACGTGACATCTATAAGAGAAGGCTGATGTCACCCCATTGTACATGTCGTTAGAGACTTGGAGAAAGAAGGCAGAGGTATCTACCGGCGTTTGGTGGTGGGGTGCGATTGTGCGAATGGTACAACAGCTGCTATTTTCAGGGTGCGAATGCAAATGTACCATGTCAGGATTGGATCTCAGATTAAAGACGATCATGTACCTATGTTTCCATCCAATGTAAGCACCGCCCATACAAAAAAAACATGCCAAATCCAAAGATCATAATCTGTAGCCACTTCAAATACAACACTGCACGCTCCAAGATGTCCTCCTTTATACATCCCCTGCCAAACGATTGGACAATTCTTCCATCTCCAATACATGCAATCGATGCTCCCAAATATCTCAGGAAATCCTCTAGCTTCACCTTGTGCCATGAGCCGAGCTGTCTCTTCAGCAGGCGGCTGTCTCAGATAGTTCGGTCCAAACACTGCATTCATCACCTTGCAAAACCTATAATGGGCTTCAATGGCTGTGGATTCCGACATACAGTCGTCCAAAAAATCCGCGGGAGCCCCATATGCAAGACATCGTATAGCAGTAGCACATTTCTAAATAGATGAGAATCGAAAAAGTCCGGTGCAATCTTTCTTCGGCTCGAAATAGTCATCAGTCTCGAACACCATGCAGAGTGTTCATGAACACGCTCCTCTGCATCAAAAGCGTCAGCAAAAATCACGATCATCGTTTGCCGGGTCATGCACAAAATAATCATTGAACAACATCATATGTCTTGTTGCCCGGTGCTGGTTCTTGTTGCCCTTCCGTCCAACCCTCGACCCCCTGCGTTTGGGTTCAACTTCCCGCTCCTCCGCCGCAGCCAAGTTGGTCTCCTCTTCCATCATTTGGTGAAACATAAGTTCATCATCGCTCTCCATAGCCTATTGAACAACAATTAAAGAACAATCAAACAACAAAGAAAATTATTTTTGGCAAACAGCCAAATACCTTGCGAGCGGGCAGAAGAGTTGTGCCGGCGTAGAACGACAGCCAGGTGTGACGGCGAGCGGCGGCGACTCAAAGGACTGCATGGTGGTGGCGACGACAAGGGGTGGTGGAGACGGCGACGACGAGGAGCGGCGGCTATAACGTGAATCGCCGGGTAGGAGAAACAGGAGGACGGTGTGAAAGTGCAAATGACTGTCAGGCTTTGCCGTTCTATGCGATGACAAACGGAACCTGTCTGTCATGTTCAGACGTTGTCCAGCACTCCAAACATGGCCCTAAACTTGGAGGTCCGCTAGATAGAAATTTGAAAGAACAAACGATGTCCCGAGATGTCGCCTAGAGGGGGGGTGAATAGGCGATTAACACTTTTTCTATTTAAGGGCTTGATAATTGCGGAATAAAACTATGTGTTTAAATTAACAAGCCAACAACCTAATTACTAGTCTCACCTATGTGCACCAACAACTTATGCTAAGCAAGGCAAGCAACAAGGTGATAGCAAGATAAAGAACTTCAAGCACGAAGGCTATCACAATGTAAATGGCATAAGTAAAAGCTCGGGTATAGAAATAACCGAGGCACGCGGAGACGAGGATGTATTCTCGAGTTCCTCCTTGTTAAGGGAGTACGTCTCGTTGGAGGGGTGTGAGCTCGCCACAAGAGGCCTACTCAAGATGCCACAAAGGCCTCACCCTATTCTCCGATGAACCGCACCCAAGGGTTTGGTTCACCTTCCACTATCGGAATCCTTCGAGGCGGATTCCGGAGCCCTTTTACAACTTCCTTGAGGCACACACCCACAACTCAATTGGGGGCTCCCAAAACGTGTCGAAACTTCACAACTCGAAGTCTTCGCGGCACCTCCAAACCTTCTAGGGTACACAATGCACCCAAGAGGCACAAAGCTCTTGGGAACACAATGCACCCAAGAGTAACAAGCTTCTCAACCTTCAACTTCACGTATCACCGTGGAGAGAGCAACCCGATGCAACTAATGCAAGAGGCAAGAACACACAAAGTGATCAAGTCCTTCACTCTCAAATTCCAACCAAGCAACAAATGCTTTGGGGGGAATAAGAGAGGAAGAACAAAGGGGATGAACACAAAGCAACCCCAAAATCTAGATCCACTAGGTTCCCCTCACTTAGAGGAGATTTTGATTGGTGGAAAGGTAGATCTAGATCTCCTCTCTTGAATCCCTAAATTTGGGCAAGAATCATTGGAGGGATTGAGAGAAACCCAAGCTTTGGTGGTCGACAATGGAGGAGAAAGAAGGTCCAAAACTTGGAAACCATTGGGTAAGATGACCCCTTAAATAGGTCTCCAACTTTTCCAACCGTTGGGGGCAGTTTTTCTTGCGCGGGCCGGAAATTCCGGCACTTACCCCGGAATTTCCGGACCCCCCGGAGCGACCCGGACGCCCTGGGAAGCTCTCTGGACATGGTCCGGAACTTTGGGCCAGAAATTTGGGCCGGATATTTCGGGGGGCCGGAATTTCCGGCCTAAGGACCGGAACTTCCGGCCCAGTGAAAAACTGCACAAAGAGCAAAACGAAAACGGGCATATCTTTTGCATCCGGACTCCGTTTTCGATGATCTTGGGCTCGTTGGAATCGTAGCAACGAGCTCTACAAGAATATACAGAGAAACATCATAGTCCAACAAGGGAGGATAAAACCAAATGTAGAAAGGTAAAACCTCTCTATAAAAGACGAACCGATAAACCTCCAAAACCAAAAACGCAATAGGATATTCATGAAATCCGTTTTTGATGAACTAGAGCTTGGTATGGAGATGAACACAAGCTCTAAATTCTCACATGGATAAAAGCCAAATAAGAACCAATAAAGATGATAGCAAGGATGCAAGGATGCAAATGTTTGAGCTCTCCACGAACGATATGATCAAGATACTCGGTCAAGAACCCCTCTTGATAGTATGGCTATCTATCCTATAACCCGGTCTCTCAACTAACATCATGAGACTGGTAAAATAGAAACCCTGTCAAGATCATACCTTTGTCTTGCACATAAATCCACTTGAGGTCGTTTCTCCATTGCGCTTCGCTTGGTGAAGATTCACATGACGCTCCCCCATACACCAAGATGGGAGAAGCACTCCTCGACATATCTTCACACGGACTTGAGTGTTGATCAACCCGCACTTAGCCTTGATCAACCCAAAATCTCCTTCCCTTAGCATTGACTCCAACATATGGAGATCAAGAAAAGCTTATGGACATACCTACAAATATAGCTTAATACAAACATTAGTCCATAGAGATTGTCATTAATTACCAAAACCACACATGGGGGCAACCATGCACTTTCAATCTCCCCCATTTTGGTAATTGATGACAATCCCTTTTAAGAGGGTTTATATAATGAATAAAGCATCCTTGCAAGACAAACAAGCAAGGACGCAAGCGCATTAAAGGCAAATGCAACAAAAGCATAAGACCCAAATTCCCTTAAACCCTCTAAACTTCTCCCCCATTTGCATCGATTGCCGAAATGGGAAGAAAAATTTAGAAGGCCAATATAATATGAGTTCCTCAAAAATGTGTGCATTTCTCAAGATATGAGAGAAAACAAATGCACCTATCCAATGATGAATAGTTAGAGTAAATCAAACTATATTGAGGATCCAAAGATTGCAAAAAGATGAAATCATTCTAAACATCTCCACAAGGAGAAAAGCAATCGAAAAATCCAAAGCGAGATTTCTAAATAAAACCGGAGAAGCTCCCCAATGTTCATGTACTATTGAGGAGTGCACAAATATGGCATCCTCGCTCCCCCAAAATCATCTAGAACACGCAACAAGTGCAAGAGTGCATAAAGCAAAGGCAAATCATAGCACTTGCACCAAAGATGTGGTTGAGCCATAAGGAGATACCAATTTTCAAAGATTCAACATAAGATAGGCCCAACCGAGATAAAAGGAAGATCTTTTAAAGAAATATGTTCACACGCTTAGGGATACCAATTGGAAACTAAAACAAATTGAAAATGCCAAAAGCTAGTGAGATCATTTAGACAACAAAAATCAACATACTCACCATGGTAAGCATGAAGTAAAAGATCCTCAACAAATACATGAGTGTGCAAAGATACCAACAAACAAAGAGACAAGCACTCATGAGATAAAATCAGAGCCACCAAAGAATTATCGATAAAAGTAAGGTAGCTCAAAAGAATTAGGATACCAACTAGAAAGTGACCTCTCTCATATGTATAGGTTTCTAAGTAGACAAACCAATGAAGATATACATCCGCAAAGAAACATATACATACGAAATGGTTCAGGAAAAAGAGAACATAGCTCAAATTTATCTCATTGTATATAAATGAACTTCAAATATATCAAATGCATCACACATATCACTAAGGGAACAAGAGATAGTGGAGATGCTTTGAGTTAGGCAACAAGTATCACAAAGAAATAATACCAATTGAATAAAGGGTTTTTGCAATTTCATCACAAATATCACAAAGATATACAAAGTGAAGGAAAAAAGCGAAAACCACAACAATTGCATATAATTAGAAGCTTTCATGCCAAGAAGCAACCTACACAAGGTTGAGACTAGAAAAGTATGCATGGGATTGATACTTGTTACCGAGATGCATTGGTGATGACGAAGATGATCCTTTGTTAGTCATCATAGCTTGACTACTAAAATCACATGGTGAGAACACCTTCCTTATGAATGAGGTAAGCATCCAATGCTTCTCAATTGTACCTAAAACACAATTCAAGTACAAAATGGTTCCCAAACTCATTGGGTCCCATAGTAGTTAGATCAACTACAATATATAGGACATACTCCACATAAATATGTGCATATAGATATGAAATTGAATTTCATGCACATCTTAGCCGATTTAGGATTCGATGGAGTATACCCTATATATTGGATCAAGAAAGATAAGCATGCTAAAATAATATAAATTAGTAACCGAGCATGCAAAGGCTTTCTAGAACCGAACGAGACATAACTTGGATGAAAACACCAAGTAAACCAAGAAGGGAGCACACCAAAGTGTGACACAAAAAGGTTGTCCAAATTATATCAAAATCCAAATCAACACATGATTGAGGAAAAATCAAATCAACAAATGATTGATTCCAAAACACATCAACACATGAAGTGTGATATCAAAAGGAATCGAATCAACACAACAAATGATCGATAAGAGACCAATTGAAAATAAGATACCACTAGGAGAAAAGATACCAAGAAAATACTTGACCGGAATCAAGTAAATTAAGATCAAGCAATAAGGTATCAAAACTCCCACAATAAATATCAATTGAAACAAATATCTATTGAGGAGATGTTAAATTCCAATTAATACCAATTGAAGGTACCAAAACATAAGATAAAGAATCAAATGCCAATTGAACGAATCAAATATTGATAGATAGAATAGTGTTCTAAATAAAAAAGGAATGCTCCCCCAAGATTAATGCATTATCTTAGATATTTGTATTTGAATACAAAATGCACACACACGGGATCATTACTCTCCATATTTTATCTAAAACACTAAACACTACCGATTGAAAAAATAGGATCATTGCAAGAGGCAAAGAAGGCAATAAATAGGGCAATTTAAAGCAAGAGCCAATGTGAAGATGATCTACAAAATCCACCACAATTACTAGAATCACTTGTCATAGACAAGGAGTATATGGAGATATTTCTCGGTGGTATATAGGAATATGTTCAAGACCAACTTCACAACAAATAAGCATATGGCAAGAGATAAGAAATAAAACGCCATATTTTGAAAAAGTTTTGTTGGTAGTTTCAACTATTCGAACAATCCGGCAAAGCCATGGTTAAAATAAGATGAAACAAATGGTTTCTCAACTAATATATGGAAATGCATATTAGGGAAAAACCACACCAAGCAAACTCACACAAACAAGAGCCAAAAGATAACCGAAATGAAAATTGGAACTTGTTTGAGCCAACATTCCACATAGGAATAAGATAATTTACAATATCAACTCTAAGTGGCAAACCTCAAATGTTCACACTTTTATGAGATTGTAATCTACACATAGCTTACTCCATAATGTGATAATTCATTTTAACTAAGCAAGAGGCAAATAAAACCAACTAGAGAAATTAATGGACATTGTAGAATTTGAATTTCTCATGAATATGACATACCACATAGTGACTAGATAATATTGAAATATCAATACTAGGTGGTGTGTGAAAGTGCATGGTTAACCCCATGCATGGTTTTGATAATTAATGACAATCTCTATGGACTAATGTTTGTATTGAGCTATATTTGTTGGTGTGTCCATCAAGCATTGCTTGATCTCCATTTGTTGGAGTCAAGACTAAGGGAAGAAAAGTATGTGTTGATCAAGGCTAAGTGTGTATTGATCAACACTCAAGTCCAAGTGAAGATATGCCGAAGAAGTGCTTCTCCCATCTTGGTGTATGGGGGAGCAACATGTGAATCTTCACCGAAGTGCAATTGAAGAAAGGTGGTGCATATTGTGGAGATGAAGATCGTCTTCATCGACCTCAAGTGGATTAAAAGCGCAAGGCAAAGGTATGATCTTGATAGGGTTTCTATTTTACCGGTCTCATGATGTTTAGTGAGAGACCGGGTTATAGGATAGTTTACCGTACTATCAAGAGGGGCTCTCGACCGAATATCGTGATCGTATCGTCGTAGAGAGCACAAACCTTTGCAACCATCTTTATTGATTCTTATTTGTATTTTATAGTGGTGTTGGCTTGGTGCTTGTCGTGCTTGTTATGACAAAGCCAAGGTCACCGAAAACGATTTTCACATGCGTCTTCTATTGCATTTTCGGTGTTCGAGATTTTGTCGGTTCATCCGTGCGGAAGATTTATCTCCTCCATTTCTTTGCAAAATCTCCATTGCTTGTTTGCCATTTTCAAAGGTTGCATTTGTTGTCCTCTTTCCAACAAAATTGGTTTCATCTCTTTCGGACATCATTTTCAAAAGATATTTAATTTCCGGTTTGTGAAAAAGAGTTTTTAACCTTCCCCATTTGGTTTTATAATATCTAGTTGGACTATGATGTTTCTCTACATAATCTTTTTATGCTCGTTGTGACGATTCCAACAAGTCCAAGATTATCGAAAACGGACTCCATTTGCAAAAATTATGGGGATTTGGATTTGCTGTTTGGATCTGGCCCGGAGTGTGTCCGGAGTCTCCGGCCCTCTGGTCCGGTCCCTGTTTTTTTCGCTGCCGAATGGAATTTGTATGGTGCGCTTCTGGACTAGGTCCGGAGGCACCCCGGAGATGGTCCGGATTCTCCGGCCCCAGGTTTTCTCAGCTCGTCTGCCTTTTGTGTGGTGCGCCTCTGTTGCCCGACCGGAAGGAGGCCGGACCCTGGCCGGAATCTCCGGCCCAGGCCGGAGTCTCCGGTGCACTTACACCGGAGTCTCTGGTCTGAGTGGCCTCCAACGGCTAGTTTTTGGGGGAGGCTATAAAAAGCCTCCTTCTTCCCCAAAACTAGGTTGCTGGTCTTGCTCACTTGCTTTCCTCTCACCTCCATTGTTGATAACCTTGTGAGTTTGTTTCCTCTCAATCCCTCCAATGATTCTTGCCCAAATTTAGGGATTCAAGAGAGGAGATCTAGATCTACCTTTCCACCATCAAAATCTCCTCTAAGTGAGGGGAACCTAGTGGATCTAGATTTTGGGTTGCTTTGTGTTCATCCCCTTTGTTATTCCTCTCTTATTCCCCCCAAAGCATTTGTTGCTTGGTTGGAATTTGAGAGTAAAGGACTTTATCACTTTCTGTGTTCTTGCCTCTTGCATTAGTTGCATCGGGTTGCTCTCTCCACGGTGATACGTGAAGTTGAAGGTTGAGAAGCTTGTTACTCTTGGGTGCATTGTGTTCCCAAGAGCTTTGTGCCTCTTGGGTGCATTGTGTACCCTAGACGGTTTGGAGGTGCCGCGAAGACTTCGAGTTGTGAAGCTTCGGCATGAGTTTGGGAGCCCCCAATTGAGTTGTGGGTGTGTGCCCCAAGAACGGTGTATAAGGGCTCCGGAATCCGCCTCGAAGGATTCCGATAGTGGAAGGTGAACCAATCCCTTGGGTGAGGTTCATCGGAGAATAGGGTGAGGCCTTTGTGGCATCTTGAGTAGGCCTGTTGTGGCGAGCTCACACCCCTCCAACAAGACGTACTCCCTTAACAAGGAGGAACTCGGGAATACATCCTCATCTCCGCGTGCCTCGGTTATTTCTATACCCGAGCTTTTACTTATGCAATTTACATTGTGATAGCCTTCGTGCTTGAAGTTATATATCTTGCTATCACCTTGTTGCTTGCTTTGCTTAGCATAAGTTGTTGGTGCACATAGGTGAGCCTAGTAATTAGGTTGTTGGCTTGTTAACTTAAACACATAGTTTTATTCCGCAATTATCAAGCCATTAAATAGAAAAGGTTTTAATCGCCTATTCACCCCCCCCCCCTCTAGGCGACATCGGGACATCGTTTGTTCTTTCAATTGGTATCAGAGCCTCGCCTCTCTTGTTTGGCTTTACCGCCTAGAGAGTAAAGATGTCGTTAAGAGGATTAGTGCACGATCACATGTTTATATTCAATGGCACAAATTTTAATGTTTGGAAAACTCATAGGCTTAGTCACTTACGGGTCTTGGACCCTAATATTGAGCGTATCTTAGATATAGGTTTTTCTCCTCCAAAGGATTACGAAAGTACGACTTTAGAGGATGAGAAAAAATTATATCTAGATGCTCTAGCTTCTAATGAGTTTTGCAAATTTGTGAGTGTTGTAGTTTTTTAGTCAATCTTGCCTCTACGGAATGCTTATGAGCTTTGGACGAAGCTTCAAGATAAATATGGAGTGTCCAACTCTATTGAGGAGGATTGCTCTCCCTCCACCCCCGGCCGTGATGAGCTCTCGTCTTCGTCTACTTCACCAAAATGTGGTAAGCCACAAATCAATGTAATGGTGAGTAGTGATAGGTCTTGCAATATTGATAGTGAGCTCATTTTTTATGAATTTTTATGTCTATGTTGTTGCAATGCCTCATCTTTGGACTTAAACTATTCTAGCACTACAAATGTCATACATGCTAGTGTTGATAGTCCTTGTATATCATCCAAAAATTGCTTAGATAAATCTCTTGATGATTTGCTTACTTTATCTTGTTCCCATGATAAAAATGCTTGTGCTCCCACTAACTCTTGCATGAACAATAATGTAGAGGAAACCCAATCAACTATGGAACAAGATGTGAACTTGAGTAGTTCAAAAATTAATTGTTCTTCTTCATCCATCACTCATTGCCTTATGGCTAAATCTTCTAGTAGTGATGATAATAATAATGATAATGATAATAATGATGAAGAAGATGATTTGGAAAAGGTTAATGCTCTCCTTCAAAATAAAGGTCTAATAATTCTTAAAGCCCTTCCTAATAATAAAAATGCTCAAGCTATCCTCTTTGAAATTATGGAAACGCTAATTGAGCGCGGGGAAACTATTGAGGCCTTGGAAGCAAGCCTTGAAGAAAAGGGTAAGATCGAAAGAGATGATGCTATGGAGAAGGCATCGTTAGAAGATGCTCTTGAGGAAGAGCAAGAGAATCAGGCTTCTCTAGAGGAGTCTCACAATGAAATAATTGCTAAAATCATTAAAGAACGTGACCATGCTCATGCTAAATATAAAGTCACGAAATATGAAAATGCTAAATTAAATGATGATCTTGCCAAGTTGTCTTCCTCTATTTCTAATGCTAATGATGCTTGTGCTACTAACTCCACTTCTTGTGAAGCATCTACTTTGAAGGAGAATGTTGAGCTAAGGGCTCAACTTGAGTTGCCAACTAGCAATTATAGGACGTTGGAAGAAAGTCATGAAAAGCTATCTAGCTCTAATGATGATCTTCTAGCATCCTATGCTAGCCTAAAGATAGCTCATGAGGAAGTCACTACCAAGGTAAAATCTTGTGAGCCTCATGTGTATGATAGCACAACCTTAACCAAAAATGCTATGTTGCCATGTGCCATTCCTAGTAGTTCATCCACTAAAAGTGTTGGTACATCATTTGATGAATTACTTTCTTTGCCTTGTTGCTCTATGATGCATGTAAAATGCATACAT
This sequence comes from Puccinellia tenuiflora, assembly GCA_012064385.1. Classification (NCBI taxonomy): domain Eukaryota; kingdom Viridiplantae; phylum Streptophyta; class Magnoliopsida; order Poales; family Poaceae; genus Puccinellia; species Puccinellia tenuiflora. Next base: position 11,031 of record QRDG01001388.1, read on the forward strand.
GAACTTTGCATTATAATTCTCATATTTGCATCATATAAGGGTTATATAATTGTTTTATAATGATTTTGGGGATAATTCACAGTTTCCCCATTTATTTGGAATTAACCCTGCACTGGCAGAAAACCCTATTTTCTATATTTTGATGTTTCAGGGACCCAAACAACGTCCAAATGAGCTGAAAATTTACGGGGATCATTATTTTGGAAGGAGGAAGACCTAGGAGCGAAAGAAGCAAGCGAACGGAGGCCGGAGGGCCAAAAGGGGGTGCCCCACGCGGCCTGGTACTGTAGCCATGTGGGCCCACCTATTTTAGCCCTCGTGGCCCCGTTTGCATCGATCCTTCGCCCAGAAGCTTCCTCGTGACCTAAAAACGACTATAAAAATAGTCCCCCGACGTTTTCTCGAGGGAGGCGGCGGAGAAACACAAAACCAGAAGCAGAGAGACAGAAGGCTACCGCCGGAGAAGATCGGAGGGGGGAAACGCCGCCGGAACCACCTCCGGAGGTCTTCTCCATCCCCCCTCCAGAGTCTCCATCAACACCACCGCCAAGACCAGCACCATCTCCATCACCATCTTCGTGATCCACTTCATCCCCCTCATAGTTTGAGATTGGTTGATCCCTAGCCATTGTCTAAGTGCTATTTTACATGTTTGTGAATTGCTACTTGTCATTGTTTTGTGGGGAGATCATAGTTTTAGATTGTGTTGTATCACTTGTACCACTGAATCATATCATGTCTTGGCGTTGTGAGTAGTTCTCTCATGTTCCTGGGGGCATAGGATGAATTGGCAATGATTTTTATATGACATGTGTTGGTATTTTGTCTAGTTTTTATCTTTTATGTGATTCTATGATGGTGTTGTGCGAACGTCGACTGCATATCACTTCACCTATATGGGCTCATAGGAGAACACCGTAGTGTAATGGAGTGAGGAAGACTTGGGAGGACACGTAAGCCTGAGACCGAATCATGAAGTTGCAATATGGGGGTATTAGTATCGGGGACCTTAGAGTGTAATGTTATGGTGGGACTTTATGTCTTAATAACTCTTGTGTAGTCATTTACTTGGCAGCATGATCCATCATAAGAGGTTTAGTTTATTCATTTAGCTATTCCTAATTATGGCTCCGTCCAAAGAAGATTAAAACTTGACAAAATGTTTACCTTGTTGTTCTAGAAATATTTATACCATGAAGTCTAAGTAGCCCTTAGGAACTCTCTCCACCTATAAGAAACACACACTTAAGCTTGTCCTTTTACTGCATAGAGGATTGGGCTTTCTCTCTTTGAGAGCTTTCACTTGTCATATTGCATTCTCAGAATTTTACTTTCTTGCAATCTATACACCAAAAACCCAAAAACACTTGCATCATTTAATCATTTTAGTTTGTCTAGTGCATAGATAATAAGGGAAGTGACACTCTTATTTGAGAGGATAAATACTTATACCTTCTACTCCTCGTGGGATCGATACTATACTTACACATCGAAGACTTCAACGATCCCCTATACTTGTGGGTATCAAGACATTTTCTGGCGCCGTTGCCGGGGAGTGTAGCGCTTAAGTTTTTATTCTTGTTTGCACTAGATTTTTATTTTTAGTTTTGCATATACTCTAGTTTACTTTCAGTTTTGCATTTAGTTTAGTTTTACTTTCAGTTTTGCATTTATAAAAAACCCAAAAAAATAAAAAATGGAAAACTATTATAAAAATGCCATGGTAGCTGCTGAATTTAGAGTATCTTTTGAAGGGAGAAGATTAAAAAAATCATGAGGTATCTAAATGAAATTGCTAGTAAGCTGCTTAATTGCCATAAGGAAGAAACTTGTTGCTCTGAATACTGTAGACACTTTGAATTCCAATGCCCTTCCAATAAAGTTGAACCTGTTATTGCAACTTATCATACAGGGAATTATGCTCACTTAGGGATGGCAGAAGTAGAGCAATTTGTTATTTTTGTGGCAGCCTATGAATTAAAAACCTTCATTGATGAACATGAAACCTGCCCTATAGCTTCTCAATCTAAAAATATGACTGCCATTATCCTTAATATCTGCATAGATGAATTTGATAAAAATATCTATGTTGTTGACACAAGGAAGAGATTTGCCCAAGGAAGATCTAATGTTTTGCAGGAAGAAGATGATGAAAACAAAAGCTTGGAAGAGAAAGTATGTGAAGAAGATGACAAAAGCCTAAGCTTGGGGATGCCCATGCAGCCCCAAGAGGAGGACAATGAAGAGCAAGAAGATGAAGAAAATGATGAACAACTAGAGAATGAAGAGAGAAAACATCCACCTTCACCACCTATGGATGAGGGTAACACTCAAGATTTTGCTGATGATAAACTTTGCTTTTATGATTCTAAAAATGATAAATAACATGGTTTAGACGTGCTATATGATGATGCTTTAGATGATGGTCCTATGCTTATTGATAATCCTCCATGTTTAGTTGTTACTACTTTATGTGAGGATAAAAATGATATACTTGCTGCTTGTGATAATACTCTAACTCATGAGAGTCCTACTTTATTTTTGAACTCTCCTATTCACACCATAGAAGAGGAAATTTGCTTTGATGATTCTATGCCTCCTATATATGATGATTATAATGATGAATGTGATCTTTTCAGCCCACCTACTATTGAGCATAAAATTGCTTATGATTATGACATGACTCCAATTTATGATGATTACAATGATGACTATGAATGTTTTACTCCCACTATTACTAGTGAGAAGAATTTTGCTTATGTGGAGAGTAATAATACTTTTATGATGATGAAGGAAAAGAATGCTTTATGTGATAGTTACATTGTTGAATTTTCTTATGATGCTACTGAAAGTTTTTATGAGAGAAGGATACATGACTTCAAATATCTCAATAATACTAATTCTTCTCTCTTTATATTGAAACTTTTGAAGTTCCACTTGTTTTATCCTCCTATGCTACTTGCTTTGTGTTTTAATGATTTATTTTCTTACAAGATCCCAATGCATAGGAAGTGGGTGAGACTTAAATATGTTTCATATTTTTCCTTGATGCTCACCTTTGCGTTTCAATTCTTATTCCTATGTGAGCATCATTAAAACTACCATGGCTGTCCAGAAAACAGATTCCTAAGTTTCACTGAGAAAAATGTTAAAAATCACAGAAAAGGAATTTTGACCTGAAATGTTACGAAAGCAATTTTCAGATATTAATAAACATTAAATTAGGTCAAAATTTTCTGATTTGAGCAACTTAAGTGCCTCTAAAAATTCACTCTTTATGGGTTGTCCAGTTTTTGACAGATTCTGTCTTTATTTTGCATTACTCTCATTACTTGTGTTTTGTGTGGTTCTATTGATCAGAGAGCAATGCACAACCATAGTAATAGCAGCTAATGTGTAGAATCAATTCATGATATGCCTTTGCTGTACCTATGGAGACTTAATCTATGGAGACACTAACCCCTCTAATCAAGTTTTATGATGAGTTATGTGTTAAGAGAACTTTCAAGTGGAAGAGTTGAGGGTGATAAACAAAGATCAAGAGGGACAAACACTCAAGCTTGGGGATGTTACCCCTAATATCACCCTACATACAAGAATTTAAGCTTAGGGATGCCAAGCCACCTCACTCCAACCATCTTGATACCAAGTAAGTAAGCCTAGCTATATGGCTATAAAGAAAGCGCTTTACGGGAGGCAACCCGGTTGTTTTTACTTTTGATTTTCTTTGTGTCCTCTTGCTGTAACAAGAGATGTTTTTAGTTTAGTTCCTGGATATTTTTTTAATAAAGTGCCGAGTTATACCCATTTTGGTTTGAAGAAGTTGTTATTTTGCATGCGGAGATTTCATTCCAGCACCGGTCTGTGTATGTTTTGATTTTTAGTTCTTATTATGTAACTCCGAATAATCTGATATTTTTACTGTAACTGCAGCTTTTCATCCTCTGTATGCATGAATTGTTTCAGAATTTTTAGACATGTTTAAGTCAGGTATAAAAATACGTTTTGCTGCTGCTGTTTTTCTGGACAGATTCTGTCTCATATTGTTTTATGCTTGTTTTGAACTTTTAACTTGAATCTTTTTGATCCAATTGAGTTTATGAGTAGGCATACAACATTATACACTTTCTGGACATTCATATGTATTTTAGTCCATGGATTATATGCAGCAAGAAACCTATTTATTTATCTCTACTAACATCACCCCACAGAAAAGAAATGGGAGAAACAGTGTTTTGAAGTTTTTTCACAGGGATTAGAGGAGATGCACCAAGAGCTATCCAAGGATGGTGAAAGCCATAAGCTTGGGGATGTGAAGACAACCCCATTGTACCTACACACTCTCGGTTTGCACACGTCTAATTTTTGTTTTTCTATCAATGCACTTTATCGCATAAACTTGGAGCGTCTTTTTGTTTGTTTTTGCTTTGATTTTTTTTATTTTGTGAGACCACTGCACTATCATTTATATATGAGAAAGCTACTGGAAATATGGGTTGAAATATCTTGCATGATTTTATTGTATTGGGAAAAGGGATGTCTAAGTTGATTTTTAATGACACATATAGTTGCATGATTCATGAGGTTCTTTATGAGTAATAATTTGCAAATGCTTTATCATGAGCTGTCTTTTATTCATGTTTTGATGCTGTATGTTATTTCACCTTGTTTGACATGAATTAGTTAGTTCTATGGACACTCATGCATGCATCTAGATGGTCATCTTTCTCCCTTTTGCTAGCCCAAAAATTCCAACAAGTAAAAACTTGTTTCCAACACCTTCAACCAAAGTTTTTCCAGTGAGTCCACCATATCTACCTATTAGCTTTATGCTATTCCAAGTATGTTTATCATGTTATTTGTGTTATCTATACCTCTAAATGAAAATGATTATGTTATTTATTGTAATGGGAAAAGTTGGTTAAAAAGCTCTCGCGAACTTGATGCACACTTTACTTTTATTGCATTTAATAAACATGAACCATTGTGATTAATATTATGATGATAGTGGCTTGATAAATGTTTAAGGTTGGGAGTTAGCCCATATGTGATGTCACATGCAAAGCTTTCAACATGTTCCATCATTTATTTAGTTGATATCATGTACTTTTGTTTATGGATGCCTATCATGGTGAAATAATGTGGAAATAGAGTAAGTTTAAATGAGTTTGTATAAATGGTTAGAGAGAAACCTGGGCCGCTAATCTAAGCCATGCATCATTCATGGTGGAAATTTACTTACATGCTATTTTGAACTTTCTGTGATACACCCTATAATAAAAAGCTATATCAAGTGGTAAATAAAAAGGGTGTTGAGGTTGTTCATTATGTTTGTTTGTCTTGTTGTTTTGATGTGGGCTTGATCCATATCATGGGACAAGAGGTACCCTAGTTGAGACTCTTGATGATACCATTATTACTTACAATGATAGATAACTTAAACTTGCTTTGTTTCCCAAGTTGAGTAATCATGGTGTAGGTACTTGTATTCAAGGGGCATGAGACATCTAACCTTTACTTTATCAATGCCACTACTCATATTTGCTTTCACATTAACTTTAATCATTCAAGATGCTATGATAGGGGAATGAGAGCTTGACACCAAGTATTACCATTGCAATCAATAACTTAAGTAGAATAGTTTGGAGGATAGATGAAACTTATGCATGTTTGACCTCTACTCATTTATACATCTTTTCCAAAGTGTCCACCTTTTATATTCAGATTTTCATCTACACTCTATGGACCACAAGTATGCAAAAGTAAGAATGTCCATATTACTATCTTTTATGTTACACTTTGTGAACTATCATTGAACATCCTTGCATTGAATACTTGATATCACTTTATAAACTGTTTGCATATTGCTACTTCTTTGAATAATGAATCATTTGACTTTATGTAGCAGTAGCAATCATCTTTTATATCCATGATGTTATTATATTGCAAAGTTCATGTTAGTTTTATCACTTTCATACTCGAGGACGAGCATGAGTTAAGCTTGGGGATGTTGATGCATGTAAAATGCATACATGAACTTTGCATTATAATTCTCATATTTCAATCATATTTGCATCATATAAGGGTTATATCATTGTTTTATAATGATTTTGGGGATAATTCACAGTTTCCCCATTTATTTGGAATTAACCCTACACTGGCAGAAAACCCTATTTTCTATATTTTGATGTTTCAAGGACCCAAACGACGTCCAAATGAGCTGAAAATTTACGGGGATCATTATTTTGGAAGGAGGAAGACCTAGGAGCGAAAGAAGCAAGCGAACGGAGGCCGGAGGGCCAAAAGGGGGTGCCCCACGCGGCCTGGTACTGTAGCCGCGTGGGCCCACCTATTTTAGCCCTCGTGGCCCCGTTTGCATCGATCCTTCGCCCAGAAGCTTCCTCGTGACCTAAAAACGACTATAAAAATAGTCCCCCGGCGTTTTCTCGAGGGAGGCGGTGGAGAAACACAAAACCAGAAACAGAGAGACAGAAGACTGCCGCCGGAGAAGATCGGAGGGGGGGAAACGCCGCTGGAATCACCTCCGGAGGTCTTCTCCATCCCCCCTCCAGAGTCTCCATCAACACCACCGCCAAGACCAGCACCATCTCCATCACCATCTTCGTGATCCACTTCATCCCCCTCATAGTTTGAGATTGGTTGATCCCTAGCCATTGTCTAAGTGCTATTTTACATGTTTGTGAATTGCTACTTGTCATTGTTTTGTGGGGAGATCATAGTTTCAGATTGTGCTGTATCACTTGTACCACTGAATCATATCATGTCTTGGCGTTGTGAGTAGTTCTCTCATGTTCCTGGGGGCATAGGATGAATTGGCAATGATTTTTATATGACATGTGTTGGTATTTTGTCTAGTTTTTATCTTTTATGTGATTCTATGATGGTGTTGTGCGAACGTCGACTGCATATCACTTCACCTATATGGGCTCATAGGAGAACACCGTAGTGTAATGGAGTGAGGAAGACTTGGGAGGACACGTAAGCCTGAGACCGAATCATGAAGTTGCAATATGGGGGTATTAGTATCGGGGACCTTAGAGTGTAATGCTATGGTGGGACTTTATGTCTTAATAACTCTTGTGTAGTCATTTACTTGGCAGCATGATCCATCATAAGAGGTTTAGTTTATTCATTTAGCTATTCCTAATTATGGCTCCGTCCAAAGAAGATTAAAACTTGACAAAATGTTTACCTTGTTGTTCTAGAAATATTTATACCATGAAGTCTAAGTAGCCCTTAGGAACTCTCTCCACCTATAAGAAACACACACTTGAGCTTGTCCTCTTGCTGCATAGAGGATTGGGCTTTCTCTCTTTGAGAGCTTTCACTTGTCATATTGCATTCTCAGAATTTTACTTTCTTGCAATCTATACACCAAAAACCCCAAAACACTTGCATCATTTAATCATTTTAGTTTGTCTAGTGCATAGATAATAAGGGAAGTGACACTCTTATTTGAGAGGATACATACTTATACCTTCTACTCCTCGTGGGATCTATACTATACTTACACATCGAAGACTTCAACGATCCTCTATACTTGTGGGTATCACTCTAACAATGATGCATCTACCTCCTCTAGTTCTTGTGTTATCACTAACCATGTAGAGAAAAGAGGAGAGCTCAAGGCCCAAGCCACTTCTATGAAGAAAGGCTTGGAAAAGCTTCATGAAGGGAAGCGTGCACTTGACAACATGTTGAGTGCGCAACTATCCCCCAATGACAAGAGTGGACTTGGATTCAACTCCAACAACAAGAACAAGTCCAAGGTTTAGAAGAATAAGAAGGGCCAAGTTCAAATCAAGAATCCGGCCAACATCATTTGCTTCAAGTGCAAGGTTGAAGGGCACCATGTTTGGGATTGCCCAATGAAGAAGAAGCCTCTTAGTGAGAAGCAACTAGGGGAGCGGTCTCTTCTTCAATCTCGTGCTCAACCACGAGTTGAAAAACGGCCAGCTCCTAAGAAGACACAAGTCAATGCTCCTCAAGTTTAGGAGCCTATTAAGAAGAAGAAGAGTTGGTGTTGCTACCTTTGCCGTGGCAAAGGTCATTTTGCTTCTTCATGCACTAACAGTACCTCATCCAACCCTGTCATAATTGATGATGTTTATTCTCTTGGGAAGGATAGAGTTGGCAATGTGTTTGCCAAATTTATGGGAGCTCAAAGTGGTGTCAAGAAAAAACACCATTTGGGTTCCCAAGCCTATTGTAACTAACCTCTTAGGACCCAACTTGGTTGGGGACCAACAAGGTTCAACTTGATCAATAGGTGTTAGTGTAGGACATTGGTAACTTGGCTATTTTTGAAGAATTATGGGATCTTCATGGTTGTATTTCATCAAGCCAAGTCAATTGGATTATCACTTACCTATCTCATATCCAATGCTTCCTCCTTGCAGTAACTTGTATTTAATTCATATATACATTGAAAGTTGCTTGCTCCCTTGCATGTGTTAGTTTTGTTCCTAGCATGTGCTTGTATGTGATATGCTACTTTCCTACTTGTCTTGTTATTCAAGGTTGTGTATGATAGTTGTATATAATGTATGTGTAATTTGTGTATTGAGCTTTATTGAATCTTGTGTGGATTTCATTTGGCTCTTTTGAGATATTAATGGACTATCCCATTTTGGGGGAGTGATGTGTTTTGTGCACTTCACAAACCTAAAAATGTGTGTACATGAGGCACACCACCTAGTATTGATATTTCAATATTATCTAGCTACTATGTGGTATGTCATATTCATGAGAAATTCAAATTCTACAATGTTCATTAATTTCTCTAGTTGGTTTTATTTGCCTCTTGCTTAGATAAAATTAATTATCACATTATGGGGGAGTAATAAGCTATGTGCATATTACAATCTCATAAAAATGTGAACATTTGAGGTTTGCCACTTAGAGTTGATATTGTAAATTATCTTATTCCTATGTGGCATGTTTGCTCGAACAAGTTCCAAATTTTCTTGTGGTTATCTTTTGGCTCTTGTTTGCGTGAGTTTGCTTGGGGTGGTTTTTCTCTAATATCCATTTCCATATATTGGTTGAGAAACCATTTGTTTCATCTTATTTTAACCATGGCTTGGCCGGTTGGTTCGAATAGTTGAAATTACCAACAAACCTTTTTCAAAATAAAACGCCATATTTCTCATTTCTTACATTTTAATTCTTATCTCTTGCCCTATTCTTATTTGTTGTGAAGTTGGTCTTAAACATCATTCCTATATACCACCGAGAAATATCTCCATATAATCCTTGTCCATGACAAGTGATTCTAGTAATTGTGGTGGATTTTGTAGATCATCTTCACTTTGGCTCTTGCTTTAATTTGACCTATTTATTCCCTTCTTTGCCTTTTGAATGGATCCTATTTTTCAATTGGTAGTGTTTAGTGTTGCAAATAAAATATGGAGAGTAATGATCCCTTGTGCATGCATTTTGTATTCAAATGCAAATATCAAAGATAATGCATGAATATTGGGGGAGCATTCCTTTTTATTTAGAACACTAACCTATCTATCAATTTTTGATCCTTTCAATTGGCATTTGATTCTTTATCTTGTGTTGGTACCTTCAATTGGTATTAATTGGAATTTAATATCTCCTCCATAGATATTTGTTCCAATTGATATTTATTGTGGGAGTCTTGATACCTTTTTGCTTTATCGTACTTTACTTGATTTCGGTCAAGCTTTATCCTTTTCTTGGTATCTTCTCTCCTATTTCGTATTTTTGTTTTTAATTGGTATCTTACTTTCAATTGGTGTCTTATTGATCATTTGTTGTGTTGATTTGATTCCTTTGGTATCACACTTCATGTGTTGATGTGTTTTGGAATCAATCATTTGTTGATTTGATTTTTCCTCAATCATGTGTTGATTTGGATTTTGATATAATTTGGACAACCGTTTCGTGTCACACCTTGGTGTGCTCCCTTCTTGGTTTACTTGGTGTTTTCGTCCAAGTTATATCTTGGTTGGTTCTTGTAAGTCTTTGTATGCACATTTACTCATATATATTTTATATGGCATGCTAGTCCTTGATCCAATATATAGGGGATACTCCACCGAATCCTAAATCGGCTAAGATGTGCATGAAATTCAATTTCATATCTATATGCACATATTTATGTGGAGTGTTTTCTATATATTGTAGTTTATCTAACTACTATGGGACCCAATGAGTTTGGGAACCATTTTGTACTCTAATTGTGTTTTAGGTACAATTGACAAGCGTTGGATGCTTGCCTCACTCATCAGGAAGGTGTTCTCACCATGTGATTTTTGGAGTCAAGCTATGATGACTAACAAAGGATCATCTTCGTCATCACCAATGCATCTCGGTAACAAGTATCAATCCCATGCTTACTTTACTAGTCTCAACCTTGTGTAGGTTGCTTCTTGGCATGAAAGCTCTTATATGCAATTGTTGTGGTTTTGGCCTTTTCCTTCACTTAATATATCTTTGTGATATGTGTGATGAATTTGCAAAAACCTTTTCTTCAATTGATATTATTTCCTTGTGATACTTGTTGCCTAACTCAAAGCATCTCCACTATCTCTTGTTCCCTTAGTAATATGTGTGATGCATTTTATATATTTGAAGTTCATTTATATATAATGAGATAAATTTGAGCTATGTGATATGCTTTTAAGCAACAATCTCGTTTGTATATTTATGACTTCCCTTTGGATACCTTGTTCTCCTTTTTCCCGTACCATTTCATATGTGCAAGTTTCCTTGTGGATGTATATCGTCAATGATTTGTCTACTTAGAAACCTATACATATGAGATAGGTCACTTTTTGTTGGTATCCTATTTCCTCGAGCCACCTTGTTCTTCATCCATAATTCTTTGGTGGTTCCAAATGTGTCTCATGAGTGCTTGTCTTATTTTTTATTGGTATCTTTGCACTCATGTATTTGTTGGATCTTTTGACTTCATGCTCACCATGGTGAGCATGTTGAATTTTATTGGCTAAATGATCTCACTAGCTTTTGGCATTTTCAATTGGTTTTAGTTTTCAACTGGTATCCCTAAGCTTGTGAACATATTTCTTTAAAAGATCCTTTTATCTCGGTTGGGCCTATCTTATGTTGAATTTTTGAAAATTGGTATCTTTTTATGTCTCAACCACATCTTTGGTGCAAGTGCTATGATTTGCTTTTGCATTATGCACAATTGAACTTATTGGGTGTTCTAGATGATTTTGGGGGAGCAAGGATGCCATATTTGTGCACTCCTCAATAGTGCATGAACATTGGGGAGCTTCTCCATTTTTATTTAGAACTCTCGCTTTGGATCTTCTCGATTGTTTTTCTCCTTTGTGGAGATGTTTAAAATGATTTCATCTTTTTGCAATCTTTTGATCCTCAATATAGTTTGATTTCCTCTAATTATTCGTTAAAAGGGATTGTCATCACCTTTATGGAGGAACTCATATTATATTGGCTCTCTAATTTTTTCTTCCCATTTTGGCAATCGATGCCAATGGGGGAGAAGTTTAGAGGGTTTAAGGGAATTTGGGTTTTATGCTTTTGTTGCATTTGCCTTTAATGCACTTGCATCCTTGCTTGTTTGTCTTGCAAGGATGCTTTATTCATTATATAAACCCTCTTAATAAGGGATTGTCATCAATTACCAAAATGGGGGAGATTGAAAGTGCATGGTTGCCCCCATGCATGGTTTTGGTAATTAATAACAATCTCTATGGACTAATGTTTGTATTGAGCTATATTTGTAGGTGTGTCCATCAAGCATTGCTTGATCTCCATTTGTTGGAGTCAAGACTAAGGGAAGAAAAGTATGTGCTGATCAAGGCTAAGTGCGTGTTGATCAACACTCAAATCCAAGTGAAGATATGCCGAAGAAGTGCTTCTCCCATCTTGGTGTATGGGGGAGCATCATGTGAATCTTCACCGAAGTGCAATTGAAGAAAGGTGGTGCATCTTGTGGAGATGAAGATCATCTTCATCGACCTCAAGTGGATTAAAAGCGCAAGGCAAAGGTATGATCTTGATAGGGTTTCTATTTTACCGGTCTCATGATGTTTAGTGAGAGACCGGGTTATAGGATAGTTTACCGTACTATCAAGAGGGGCTCTCGACCGAATATCATGATCATATCATCGTAGAGAGCACAAACCTTTGCATCCATGCAACCATCTTTATTGATTCTTATTTGTCTTTTATCATGGTGTGGGCTTGGTGCTTGTCGTGCTTGTTATGACAAAGCCAAGGTCGCCGAAAACGATTTTCACATGCGTCTTCTATTGCGTTTTCGGTGTTGGAGATTTTGCCGGTTCATCCGTGCGGAAGATTTATCTCCTCCATTTCTTTGCAAAATCTCCATTGCTTGTTTGCCATTTTCAAAGGTTGCATTTGTTGTCCTCTTTCCAACAAAATTGGTTTCATCTCTTTTGGACTTCATTTGCAAAAGATATTTAATTTCCGATTTGTGAAAAAGAGTTTTTAACCTTCCCCATTTGGTTTTATAATATCTTGTTGGACTATGATGTTTCTCTACAAAATCTTGTTATGCTCATTGTGACGATTCCAACAAGTCCAAGATTATCGAAAACGGAGTCCATTTGCAAAAATTATGGGGCTTTGGATTTGCTGTTTGGACCTGGCCCGGAGTGTGTCCGGAGTCTTCGGCCCTCTGGACCGGAATCTCCGGTCCCTTTTTTTTTGCTGCCAAATGGAATTTGTGTGGTGCGCTTCTGGACTGGGTCCGGAGGCACCCCGGAGATGGTCCGGATTCTCCGGCCCAAGGGACCCGGATTCTCCGGCCCTAGGTTTTCTCAGCTCGTCTGCCTTTTGTGTGGTGCGCCTCTGTTGCCCGACAGGAAGGAGGCCGGACCCTAGCCGGAATCTCCGGCCCATGCCGGAGTCTCCGGTTCACTTACACCGGAGTCTCCGGTCTGAGTGGCTAAGCTCCTCTCACGGAGTCTCGGTCTGTTTTGGGGGGAGGCTATAAAAAGCCTCCTTCTTCCCCAAAACCTGGTTGCTGGTCTTGCTCACTTGCTTTCCTCTCACCTCCATTGTTGCTAACCTTGTGAGTTTGATTCCTCTCAATCCCTCCAATGATTCTTGCCCAAATTTAGGGATTCAAGAGAGGAGATCTAGATCTACCTTTCCACCAATCAAAATCTCCTCTAAGTGAGGGGAACCTAGTGGATCTAGATTTTGGGGTTGCTTTGTGTTCATCCCCTTTGTTCTTCCTCTCTTATTCCCCCCAAAGCATTTGTTGCTTGGTTGGAATTTGAGAGTGAAGGACTTGATCACTTTGTGTGTTCTTGCCTCTTGCATTAGTTGCATCGGGTTGCTCTCTCCACGGTGATACGTGAAGTTGAAGGTTGAGAAGCTTGTTACTCTTGGGTGCATTGTGTTCCCAAGAGCTTTGTGCCTCTTGGGTGCATTGTGTACCCTAGAAGGTTTGGAGGTGCCGCGAAGACTTCGAGTTGTGAAGCTTCGGCATAAGTTTGGGAGCCCCCAATTGAGTTGTGGGTGTGTGCCCCAAGAACGGTGTAAAAGGGCTCCGGAATCCGCCTCGAAGGATTCCGATAGTGGAAGGTGAACCAATCCCTTGGGTGAGGTTCATCGGAGAATAGGGTGAGGCCTTTGTGGCATCTTGAGTAGGCCTCTTGTGGCAAGCTCACACTCCTCCAACGAGACGTACTCACTTAACAAGGAGAAACTCGGGAATACATCCTCGTCTCCGCGTGCCTCGGTTATTTCTATACCCGAGCTTTTACTTATGTAATTTACATTGTGATAGCCTTCGTGCTTGAAGTTATATATCTTGCTATCACCTTGTTGTTTGCTTTGCTTAGCATAAATTTTTTGTGCACATAGGTGAGCCTAGTAATTAGGTTGTTGGCTTGTTAACTTAAACACATAGTTTTATTCCGCAATTATCAAGCCATTAAATAGAAAATGTTTTAATCGCCTATTCAACCACCCCCCCCCCCCCCCTCTAGGCGACATCGAGACATCGTTTGTTCTTTCAGTGTGCCTCATGTACACGCTTTTTTAGGTTTGTGAATTGCACAAAGCATATCACTCCCCCAAAAATGGATAGTCCATTAATATCTCAAAGAGCCAAATGAAATCCACACAAGATTCAATAAATCTCAACACATAAATTACACATACATGATATACAACTATCATACATAACCTTGAATAATCAAGACAAGTAGGAACGTAGCATATCATATACAAACACATGCTAGGAACCAAACTAACACATGCAAGGGAGCAAGCAACTTTCAATGTATATATGAATTAAATACAAGTTACCGCAAGGAGGAAGCATTGGATATGAGATAGATATGTGATCATCCGATTGACTTGGCTTGATGAAATATAACCATGAAGATCCCTTAATTATTCAAAAGTAACCAAGTCTCCAATGTCCTCCACCACAACCTATTGATCTTGTTTGAGCTTGTTGGTCCCCAACCAAGTTGGGTCCTAAGAGGTTAGTCACAATAGGCTTGGGAACCCAAATGGTTCTTTTCTTGACACCACTTTGAGTCCCCACATATTTGGCAAACACATTGACAATTCTATCCTTCTCAAGAGAATAAGCATCATCAACTATAATAGGGTTGGATACGGTACCATTAGTGCATGAGGAAGCAAAGTGATCCTTGCCACGATAAAAGTAGCAACATCGACTCTTCTTCTTCTTCTTAGGCTCCTCAACTTGAGGAGCATTGACTTGAGTCTTCTTAAGGTGGCCTTTGTTCAACTCGTGGTTGAGCATGAGATTGAACAAGAGGCTGCTTCCCTAGTTGCTTCTCACTAAGAAGCTTTTTCTTCATTGGACAATCCCGAACATGGTGCCCTTCTAGCTTGCACCTGAAGCAAATGATGTTGGCTGGATTCTTGACTTGAACTTGGCCCTTCTTTTTCTCAACCTTGGACTTGTTCTTGATGTTGGAGTTGAATCCAAGTCCACTCTTGTCATTAGGGGATTGTTGCACACTCAACATGTTGTTAAGTGCACTCCTCCCTTCATGACACTTTTCCAAGTCTTTCTTTAAAGAAATGACTTGGGCCTGAGGTCGTTTATTTCCTCTACACGGTTAGTGGCAACAAAAGCACTATAGGAAGTCGAAGCTTCATTATTATGACAACAAGGCAAAGAAAGTAATTCATCACATGATGTATCAACATTTTTAGTGGATGAACTACTAGGATTAGCACATGGCAATATAGCATTTTTGGTTAAGGTTGTGCTATCATCCACATGAGGCTCACAAAATGTTACCTTGGTAGTGAGGGCCTCATGAGCTAACTTTAGACTAGCATAGGATGCTAGAAGATCATCATTAGAGCTAGATAGATTTTCATGACTTTCTTCCAACTTCCTATACTTGCTAGTTAGCAACTCAAGTTGAGCCCTTAGCTCAACATTCTCCTTCAAAGTAGATGCTTCACAAGAAGTGGAGTTAGTAGCACAAGCATCATTAGCATTATAAATGGAAGAAGACAACATGACAAGCTCATTATTCAATCTAGCATTTTCCATTTTAAACATTTTATATTTTGCATGAGCATGGTCACGTTCTTTAATGATTTTAGCAATTATATCATTATGAGACTCCTCGATAGATTCTTCTCCTTTAGAGAAGCCCGAGTCTCTTGCTCTTCTCAAGAGCATCTTCTAACGATGCCTTCTCCATAGCATCATCTCTTTCGATCTTACCCTTTTTCTTCAAGGCTTGCTTCAAAGGCCTCAATAGTTTCCTGCGCTCAATTAGTGTTTCCATAATTTCAAAGACGATAGCTTGAGCATTTTTATTGTTAGTAAGGGCTTTAAGAATTATTTGACCTTTATTTTGAAGGAGAGCATTAACCTTTTCCATATCATCTTCTTCATCATTATTATCATTATCATTATTATTATCATCAATACTAGAAGATTTAGCCATAAGGCAATGAGTGATGGATGAAGAAGAACAATTAATTTTTGAACTACTCAAGTTCACATCTTGTTCCATAGTTGATTGGGTTTCCTCTACATTATTGTTCATGCAAGAGTTAGAGGGAACACAAGCATTTTTATCATGGGAACAAGATAAAGCAAGCATATCATCAAGAGATTTATCTAAGCAATTTTTGGATGATATGCAAGGACTATCAACACTAGCATGTATGACATTTGGAGTGCTAGAAGAGTTTAAGTCCAAAGATGAGGCATTGCAACAAGATAGAGATAAAAGATCATTAAAAATGAGCTCACTATCAATATTGCAAAACCTATCACTACTCACCATTACATTGGTTTGTGGCTTACCACATTTTGGTGAAGTAGACAAAGACGAGAACTCGTCACGGCCGGAGATGGAGGGAGAGCAATCATCCTCAATAGTGTTGGACACTCCATATTTATCGTGAAGCTTGGTCCAAAGCTCATGAGCGTTCCGTAGAGACAAGATTGACTCAAAAACTACAACACTCACAAATTTGCAAAACACATTACAAGCTAGAGCATCTAGATATAAGTTTTTCTCATCCTCTAAAGTTGTACTTTCGTAATCCTTCGGAGGAGAAAAACTTATATCTAAGATACGCTCAATATTGGGGTCCAAGACCCGTAAGTGACTAAGCATATGAGTTTTCCAAACATTAAAATTTGTGCCATCGAATATAATAGTGTGATCATGCACTAATCCTCTAAACGACATCTTTACTCTCTAGGCAGTAAAGCCAAACAAGAGAGACGAGGCTCTGATACTAATTGAAAGAACAAACGATGTCCCGAGATGTCGCCTAGAGGGGGGATGAATAGGCGATTAACACTTTTTCTATTTAAGGGCTTGATAATTGCGGAATAAAACTATGTGTTTAAATTAACAAGTCAACAACCTAATTACTAGGCTCACCTATGTGCACCAACAACTTATGCTAAGCAAGGCAAGCAACAAGGTGATAGCAAGATAAAGAACTTCAAGCACGAAGGCTATCACAATGTAAATGGCATAAGTAAAAGCTAGGGTATAGAAATAACCGAGGCATGCGAAGACGAGGATGTATTCCCGAGTTCCTCCTTGTTAAGGGAGTACGTCTCGTTGGAGGGGTGTGAGCTCACCACAAGAGGCCTACTCAAGATGCCACAAAGGCCTCACCCTATTCTCCGATGAACCACACCCAAGGGTTTGGTTCACCTTCCACTATCAGAATCCTTCGAGGCGGATTCTGGAGCCCTTTTACAACTTCTTTGAGGCACACACCCACAACTCAATTGGGGGCTCCCAAAACATGTCGAAGCTTCACAACTCGAAGTCTTCGCGGCACCTCCAACCGTCTAGGGTACACAATGCACCCAAGAAGAGTAACAAGCTTCTCAACCTTCAACTTCACGTATCACCGTGGAGAGAGCAACCCGATGCAACAAATGCAAGAGGCAAGAACACACAAAGTGGTCAAGTCCTTCACTCTCAAATTCCAACCAAGCAACAAATGCTTTGGAGGGAATAAGAGAGGAAGAACAAAGGGGATGAACACAAAGCAACCCCAAAATCTAGATCCACTAGTTCCCCTCACTTAGAGGAGATTTTGATTGGTGGAATGATAGATCTAGATCTCCTCTCTTGAATCCCTAAATTTGGGCAAAAATCATTGGAGGGATTGAGAGAAACCCAAGCTTTGGAGGTCAACAATGGAGGAGAGAGAGAAGGTCCAAAACTTGGAAACCATTGGGGAAGATGACCCCTTAAATAGGTCTCCAACTTTTCCAACCGTTGGGGGCAGTTTTTCCTGCGCGGGCCGGAAATTCCAGCACTTACCCCGGAATTTCCGGACCCCCCGGAGCGACCCGGACGCCCTGGGAAGCTCTCTGGACATGGTCCGGAACTTTGGGCCGGATATTTCCGGTGGGCCGGAATTTCCGACTTAAGGACCGGAACTTTCGGCCCAGTGAAAAACTACACAAAGAGCAAAACGAAAACGGACATATCTTTTGCATCCGGACTCCGTTTTCGATTATCTTGGGCTCGTTGGAATCGTAGCAACGAGCTCTACAAGAATATACAGAGAAACATCATAGTCCAACAAGGGAGGATAAAACCAAATGTGGAAAGGTAAAACCTCTCTATAAAAGACGAACCGATAAACCTTCAAAACAAAAAACGCAATACGATATTAATGAAATCCGTTTTTGATGAACTAGAGCTTGGTATGGAGATGAACACAAGCTCTAATTTCTCACATGGATAAAAGCCAAATAAGAACCAATAAAGATGATAGCAAGTATGCAAAGGTTTGAGCTCTCCACGAACGATACGATCAAGATACTCGGTCGAGAGCCCCTCTTGATAGTACGGCTATCTATCCTATAACCCGGTCTCTCAACTAACATCATGAGACCGGTAAAATAGAAATCCTATCAAGATCATACCTTTGCCTTGCGCATAAATCCACTTGAGGTCGTTTCTCCATTGCGCTTCGCTTGGTGAAGATTCACATGACGCTCCCCCATACACCAAGATGGGAGAAGCACTCCTCGGACTTGCGTGTTGATCAACCCGCACTTAGCCTTGATCAACCCAAAATCTCCTTCCCCTAGCATTGACTCCAACATATGGAGATCAAGCAAAGCTTATGGACACACTACAAATATAGCTTAATACAAACATTAGTCCATAGAGATTGTCATTAATTACCAAAACCACACATGGGGGCAACCATGCACTTTCAAAATTGGACCAAACCGAATCTTAGAGGTGCTGCTATGACCGTTTTTCATGGGTGCTCCTATACACCGCTCTTTGCGGCGCGGGACAGGCGCGCCGCGCACCTCGCGACCTCGCGTGCTCTGCAGGGCCGCGGCCCATGAGGCATCAGGTAATTCATTTTTTCTTTTTCTCTTTTGTTTTTTGTTTTTCTTTTTTCTTGTTTCTTTTTTGTGTGTTTATAATTTTAAAAATATGAATATTTTAAAATTGAACAATTTTGGGATTTAAACAATTTCCAATTTTGAACAAATTTCAATTCCGAACAATTTTTACATTTGAACGATTTCGAATCGAAACAAATTTCGAATCTAATTTTTTTCGAAGAGAGACAATTTGCTACCCGCATGGGTAGCTACACACCCATGCGTTATACGGAGATGCAAGCCGTATGTATCCGTTTTAGCTTGTTTTTCTAGTAAAACACGGATATTTGGTGTACAAAACTGGTTTCGGAATTTTCAAAAAAATATTTTTTGGTCGTCATTTTTGGCTTTTTTTCATATTTGACTTTTTGTTGACTTTTGGTCAACTTACTAAAAAAATCACAGCGGATGGAAAAAAATTCGAAAAAATTTCAAAATACTTTTTAATAATTCTATCAACTCTACTAGTGACATCCCCCTTGTCTACTTGAGTAATCTCATTTTACCGTTGCATATACGTTTCGGTCAAACTTAGGGTGTGTAGCTACCCATGGGGGTAGCAAGTCTTTTCCGTTTTTTCGAATATGAACATTTTCAAAATTGAACGATTTTAGGATTTGAACATTTTTTGAACGATTTTAAAAAGTGAACAGAAAATGGCGGTGAACGGAAACTATTTTTAACGATTTAAAAAATGAACATGAAAGATCTATTTTTGAATGATTTTTAAAAAGTGAACAAAAAAATTATGCTAGAACATATATTTTAAATTGAACATTTTTCAATTAGAATATTGACCTCATTTGAACGGTTTTAAAAAGTGAACAGAAAATGGCGGTGAACGAAATTTATTTTTGAACGATTTTAAAAAAGTGAACAGAAAATGGCGGTGAACGGAAACTATTTTGAACGATTAAAAAAATGAACATGAAAGATCTATTTTTGAACGATTTTTAAAAAGTGAACAGAAAAAGTATGCTAGAACATATATTTTAAATTGAACTATTTTCAATTAAAATATTGACTTCATTTGAACGGTTTTAAAAAGTGAACAGAAAATGGCGGTGAACGAAATTTATTTTTGAACGATTGTAAAAAAATGAACAGAAAATGGCGGTGAACGGAAACTATTTTGAACGATTAAAAAAATGAACATGAAAGATCTATTTTTGAACGATTTTTAAAAAGTGAACAGAAAAAGTATGCTAGAACATATATTTTAAATTGAACTTTTTTCAATTAGAATATTGACCTCATCTGAACGGTTTTAAAAAGTGAACAAAAAATGGCAATGAACGAAATTTATTTTTGAACGATTTTAAAAAGTGAACATAAAATGGCGGTGAACGGAAACTATTTTGAACGATTTAAAAAATGAACATGAAAGATCGGTGAAGAAAATAAAATTTTCAAAATCATATACAAGTGACGAAAAAAGAAAACAAAAAAAGAAACGAAAAACTGAACGAATTTGAAATATGTACAAATTTGAAATCTTCATAAATTTGAAATTAAATAATTTCGTATTTGAAAATATTTAAAATCTGAACGAAATTTGAATTTGAACAAATTCAAAATCTGAACAAAAAAAGAAAAAGAAAAATGAAAGAAACAAAAAAAAAAGAAAAAAGAAAGAAACAGATAAGAAAACAAAAAAGAAATGAAAAAAGAAAAAAGAAAAAGAAATGAAAAAAAAATCAGCAACTGGGCCAGCCCACTTATGCGCGGGGTGCGCGGTGCAAGAACCTTTTGCCGCTAAATACGGTTGGGTTCGCCGTTTTTCATATCTAGCACCCTCAACAGATCTTTGGGTGATTATGGTAGTGGTCAACCCGGTCAAACCCGACCCAATTGCCAAGCACCCTCAACAGATCTTTGGGTGATTATGGTAGTGGTCAACCCGGTCAAACCCGACCCAATTGCCAGGCTTAACCTGGACTGGGCTTTTTGCTGGGCTCCTACTCCTGCCGCAGCTTCCAGGTCCAGGCCATCACGACGGAAGCGTGGCCAAGCTGGCACTGGACTGCCATCTACTAGTATAGTTTCATCACAGGAAGAACAGTGCACATCAGAGAACATTCTGGTGATACAGCTACGAACTTTCAGCGCAAAAGAGAGCATATTCATTCGTATCGTTCAGTAAATTCAACCTTACAACTACATTATATAGAACTGAACTGCTGCCAGCGTGATCAACGGACTGTGTTCTGTGTACGCATGATTCAACATGGGAGATTGATGTACAGGAAAACAAAAGCAAAGTAAAAAAAAATCGACACAAACAAGCTTATCACCCCTTTCCGTGACAAAGTTTTCATCATCGACAACATATCATCGATCGATTAGCAACATGTTAACAGCAGCCGCTTGCAGCAGCGTCGGCTTCCGGCGCCTTCTGCTTGAAGATGTTCTTCTTTGCTCCAGAAGAAGCATCCGCCAGGAGGCTCGGTGTGTCTAATATCTGCATCGTGAACGTGTACGTCAGTTTCAATATAGTAACTCTATCGAGTGACTCGGCATACATACATATAATCTCTCAATAACGAGGGCCCTACAAGAAAAAGTCCATTTGTGCAAAACTCTAGCCTACCCCAACTTGTTTGGGACTGAAAGACTTTGTTGTTGTTGTTGTTGTTGTTGTTGTGCAAATACTTGAACTCAAGATATGCTGAATCTGCACTTATAATCATGTCTAGGAGAGGGTTCCGCTTGTGAGAAAGACCGAGAATTAATACTCGTCCTTGATCAAGTAAAAATTAAACAAACGTTTCAACTATAAGTATGAGGGGCAGTTTCACAGCCCAATATGTTTGCTGCGAACAAATCATGCCAGATACGGAACAAACTAAAAGTTGAAAGTGCGAGCATACCTTCAGTACGAGTTCCTCAAAGCACTGTTCTACATTCACTTTGGTTTTCGCACTGCACTCCAGAAATAAACATCCATATTCCCTGGCAAACTCAATGCCTTCCTTTTTCGTGACAGCTCTCTCACTTTCCTGCCACACCAATCATCCATATTCAGAAAAACATACATACAACTACAAGAAACCATATCTGCACAACTAGATAGAAAGTAGTACTTGTGCCTAGTGCAGACAATCAGCAAAATGTAAAACTAAATCTAAAAGGTTGTAACTGAGGACCCAACTACCTTGTCCACTTTGTTCCCGACAAGCATCTTTATACAATCCTGGTTGGTTGAATATAGGTCAATTTCCTTCGCCCATATATCAGAAAGATTCGTGAAAGTTTCTCTTCGAGTGACATCATACACTGAAAATATGGACGAGATAATGATTAACATGTAAGGCAACTCATTAGAACCCAACAAGAAACACACAAAAGAAAACAAGTAGCTTTACCACACCGTCTAATGACTCGTAAGATAAAGATTGTTATACTCTTCTACAAGATACAGTAGACACACAAGCTGTAAAAAGGCCTAAAAGGATGCTCTATGGCACAGAGTAATTTTCTCCAAGTTTATATAGAAATTCAACGCAATGAACTGAATTTTATTGACTTTCATCTCAAGGAACAGAAGACTTTTCCCCAACTAAGGAGTCATCACATACCTACAATGTATGACAAAGAGAGGAGAGAAGAATTACCCATGATGATCCCTTGCGCCCCTCTGTAGTATGAGCTGGTCAAGGTCCTAAATCTTTCCTGTCCAGCTGCACAGCAGGTCGAGATGTTAAATCAGAAATCAGATATTATGCAAGTAAACAAACACCCAATCGCACCGCACATACAATCTATGCGAGGATAATGGTTAAATCAGTAAACAGATGAGGAGTAGTATTAACCACTGAATCCCTTGTTTGATGATGTGATGAACTATTGTATCAAGTTCATGCTAAAGAGTAACACACATGAAAACTGTACCAAAAGGTGATCTGTCTCTGAAGAATTTTTGTTTGTGTGTTCTGGGAAGAATACCACCATCGCGTGTCACAAGTCAATTATCATGTGATATTTGGACGACATACCAAAGCCACAACGCCCGGCAGTTATTCACGCCCCTACGCCTCCCTCCTTAGGGATTTCTCGAGAGGGAGAAGAAAGGATTGAATAAACTTTGGACATTCAGGCCTTAGGTATGCCGTATGTCATCAAAGTATCCCATGAAAATTCTTTGTATTGCTATTTTCAGCGTAAAACAATTGCAGAAGAATCGGGACATGCCATGTTGGAGTTCTTCACAAAACACGCAAAGAAATACCCATTGGAGACAAATCACCTTCGCATACAGCTTTCATGTGATTCTTTGTTTCTAATGTGCGCATAAACAAATATTGCTTTTGGTGAAACCATTTTTTCTTAAAAGATGCATTTGGAGGATTTGCGCAGAAGCATTTGGGCCGATTTTTCTGGATAAATGCGCCAGTTACTAATGGATATTTCGTGTTTGGGCAGGGGGATTGCATAAAGTAGGAAATTTAGTCAAACCCCCAAAGAAGTATTGCATTTGAACAAGTTGTTTGCTGTGCAAACGATGGAATAAAGAGCACTAAGACAGGTTGCCTACAAGCTAGGGTCCATACCCAGCCTCCAAGCTTAAATCTAATATGGACCTCACATGACTTAAAGAAGATTTGTTTCCATGTCAACTACTCGAAATCAATTCTCGTCACAGTATCAAACAAGCAGTTATTATCTAAGAAATCCAGTATGCAAATAGGACATAAACCGACATCTTAAACTATACAAAAGATAATTCCAATTTCAATATTCAATAGGTAGATTTGTGGCGTCTTGGCGACATGACTTGGATACGTCTACTCTGACAGTGCTTGGTTGGGTCGACGATACTAGGATGACCGCCAATCTGGTGTGGGTGATCGACATCGTGGGGTGTCCGGCTTGCTGCATTTGGCGAGCTAGATGTTTGTTGCATCATACGAGTGTTGCGGCAGTGTATGGTGGTGCAGTGCCAAGGGCAGTGGTCGGACCATCGTCTTCTCCAAAGCTAGTGCGGCCTAGTTCTGCACTTCGTTGCAGAACTGAATTCTTCTGTACTGGTTGTGAAGGCCTCAGCTGGTTCGCGGTGTTCTGTGTGCGTGCGTGGATGGTGTCTAGGCTAGTGTGCTGTCGTTGAGGCGTCTGTTGTAATGTTCATTTAGTGGCCATAGATTGCGGTCTTGCTATGGGTGTTCGTTTGTAATGCCTAGTCTTAGGCTTGTAAAACACTCCTTCTTTGCTTTTGCAGTTTCCGAAAAATAGGTAGTTCCCCACAAGGAAATAACAGGCATAGTTCTTCGCTTGCCTTAGCTACCCAGTGGCAGAACCTTCTACAGCAAGGAGACAACCTTCTCCAGTGAGGACCCACTCTCCCGGGAGAATCAATCTCCCTAGGGAAGGAACTGAGCTTCCCGGGTGAGGATTCGACCACTCCAACGACAAAATCGACTTATTCTGGCGAGGAACCGATCATCGCCGGCTGGTCACCATCACTGTGGGAGGCAGAGGAAGAGGGAGAGAAGCGACATGGTAGAGGAACCCTAAACTTTGGGTATGTGTTTCCGCATATTTCCTTTACATGGGCTAGGTCAGCCCATCTAGCTTATTTATATTTCTCCTACCTATTTTGTTTCACACTACAGACCGTCTACATGTTTTCTTCAACCTGCAATGCATTTTGTACAAACGCCTATGAAAAATAGGCGCTGGACGGCAGCAAAACACCCACTTATCACCTCTTGGTTTACCAACTGCTAAATATTCTCACAAAGTGCTGATCAAGATCCTAAATCTTTCTTTCCTAGCAGCACAACAGGTACCCAAACTGAAATCATCATAGCTCCGAAGTCAGAGACTATGCATATTTTTTTTTATCTGAAAGACTCTGCATTTTAACAAATTGGCAACTGAATGTGCTTATGACAATATACACAAAAACAATATTCAAGAAGCATGGCTAAATTATGGTTGACACAACGAGGCAATCTAAATCCATTGCTTGTGTGACACATCAGGTATACAGAAACTAAGAGATTCTAATTAGACACTATTCCGCTTGTTTTTTAAGATACTAGTAACAATGAT
>QRDG01001389.1:0-50781 GCA_012064385.1 Puccinellia tenuiflora
GGGAAATTTTGCTGGCTGCCGGAGCAGCCGGTTGACAGGAATTAAAGCATATTGCAGTGGAGATTTGTCACAAACTTGTTTATTCTTCATTGATAGCACAGGGGTGATACATACATGTTTTCTTTTCTCAAGTGTAGAAGCGACGCAAGAGGGAGGCATTCCATGGCCTTTACGTATCCTCGCCTTCCTTGTCCATCTTGTCCTTCTTGTGCTTGCGCGCGTCGATGAGGTAGTAGCCATCGTTGATGAGCGCCTTGCTTATGATGAAAGGTTCTTCCCATGGTGACGACAGCTTGTGCATGTTTTTGGTGTCTTGGATCAATCGAAGCACGAGGTCTCCTTCTTGGAAGTTCACAGGTCGAACTCGCCAGCTGTGATAGTTGCGGAGTTGTTGCTAGTAAATGGTCGATCTTGACGCGGCAAGTTCGTGCGCTTCTTCGAGCAGGTCGACTCCGTCTTCACGAGCCTGCTTGGCTGCTTCTTCCGTGTAGAGAATGACTCGAGGAGCGTCGTGTTCGATGTCTGTTGGCATGACGGCTTCAGCTCCATAGACGAGGAAGAATGGCGTGAAGCCGGTTGAACGATTCGGGGTCGTCCTTAGGCTCCAGAGGACGGATGGTAGGTCCTCCAGCCATGCGTCGGTTGCTCGCTCGAGCGGCTCGAGCAGTCAGGGTTTGATGCCGGCTAGAATGAGGTCGTTAGCTCTTTCCACTTGTCCATTCGACTGAGGGTGGGCGACGGATGCGACGTCGAGCCGGATGCCTGTCCTGCCGCAGAACCTGGCGAACTCGCCCTTCACGGAGTTTGAGCCGTTATCCGTGATTATGTTGTGAGGGTATCCGAAGCGGTGGATGATGCTCTTGATGAACTTAACGACTGTTGGGCCATCTAGCTTCTTAATTGGTTTGTCTTCAATCCATTTTGTGAACTTGTCGACGGCTACCAGGAGATGGGTCATGCCACTGCTCGCCTTCCTCAGGGGACCGACCATGTCCAGCCCCCAGACAGCGAACGGCCAGGTGATGGGGATCGTTTTGAGTGCTGCAGTCGACGTATGCTTCTGGGTTGTGAATCGCTGGCAACCGTTGCAGAGCCAGACCAACTGGTTGGCATCTGCTAGCGCAGTCGGCCAGTAGAAACCATGCCTGAAGGCTTTGGCGACGATTTCCCTTGATGATGCGTGATGATCGCATTCCCCTTGGTGAATATCTTTGAGGATCCGTATTCCTTCGTCCTAACTCACGCAACGTTGGAAGATGCCCGAGACGCTACGCTTGTACAACTCGTTGTTGATGATGGTGTAGGCGCTTTCTCGACACTTGATTTGCCTAGCGGCGAGCTTGTTCGCCGGAAGCTCGTTGTTGGCGAGGTAGGCGAGGAAGGGCTACGTCCATGACGGGGCTTCTTCGATGACGAGGACCTCGACGGCGTCTGGTTGACGGGGAGCCGTCAAGCCGACAGTCGGCTCATCCGGCTCCGCTCCTTCGGGCATCCGGATGGACTCGGAGCTGGGACACGACGTGATGGATGGTTTGTACAGCTTCTCGAGGGCGACGCCGGGTGGGATTTGTTGTCTGAGAGAGCCGATGTTTGCCAATGTGTCTGCCGCTTTGCGGGGGATGTGATGGAATTCGCATCCGTCGAAGTACCCGGCGAGTTGCTAGACGAAGAAGCGGTAGGCGGCCATGTTAGCGTCCTTGGCATCCCAATGTCCGGTGGTCTGCTGGACCACTAGGTCCGAGTCCCCGTAGCAGAGGATCCGCTTGATGCCCATTTCCTTGGCGAGCTTGAGGCCGTGTGCGAGCGCTTCGTACTCGGCCACGTTCTTGGATGCTGTGAAATGAAGTTGCAGCACATACTCGAGCTTGCATCCCATGGGAGAGGTAAGGATGACTCCAGCTCCGAGCCCCCAGTATCTTATGGAGCCATCGAAATGCATGAGCCAGTGGAGGCCGGAGTCGGGAGGCGGCGGCATGTGCTCCGTCTCCGTCCAGTCGACGAGGAAGTCGGCGAGCACTTGTGACTTGATTGCGGTCCTCCTGTCGTAGTCGATACCGTGTGCCGCCAAGTTGATCGCCCACTTGGCGACTCAGCCGGTTGCATCCTTGTTGCATATGATCTCCGATAGGGGAGCTTCACTCACCACCTTAATCGGATGTTCTTGAAAATAATGCTTCAGCTTCTTTGCCTCCATGTATATGCCATAGACGAGCTTTTGGTAGTGCGGGTAGTTTGGCTTCGATTCCGAAAGCACCTCACTGACGTAGTACACGGGCCGCTATACCGGCTGCTGCCTGCCGGCTTCTTCTCGCTCCACCACGAGGATGATGCTGGTGACTCTGTTCGAGGTGGCGATGTACAGGAGCATGGGTTCCTTTGGGGTTGGAGGCGCTAGGACGGGAGTGGTGACGAGCGCGCGCTTTAGGTCGGTGAAGGCGTCATCGGCAGCTTCATTTCAGACGAACCTGTCCGTTTTCTTCAGTAAATGATACAGTGGGAGAGCTTTCTCTCCGATCCGGCTGACGAACCGACTCAAAGATGCCAGACAACTGGCAAACTTCTGGATGTCCTTGACGCTTCTGGGCCGCTGCATGTTATCGATGGCGGAGATCTTCTCCGGGTTGGCTTCGATTCCCCTTGCCGAGACGAGGAACCCGAGTAACTGGCCGGCTGGCACACCGAACACGCATTTCTCCGGGTTGAGCTTCATCTGGAAGCAGCACAAGTTGTCGAACGTTTCCTTGAGGTCGTCGAGTAGGGTGCGCTTCTCCTTGGTTTTGATGACGATGTCATCGACGTACGCATGGGCGTTCCGGTCGATTTGGTCGTGCAGGCACTTCTGCATGCACCTTTGGTACGTTGCTCCCACATTCTTCAAGCCGGATGCCATGGTGGTGTAGCAGTATGCCCCGTATGGGGTGATGAAGGCAGTATTGATTTGATCAGCCGGCTTAACCTGTATTTGGTGATAGCCGGAGTAGGCGTCTACGAAGGAGAGGAGACCGCAACCGGCAGTCAAGTCGATCAATTGGTCAATGCGTGGCAAAGCGAATGGGTCTTTGGGGCAGGCCTTGTTGAGGTTGGTGTAATCGATACACATTCGCCACTTCCCATTTTTCTTGAGCACCAAGACTGGGTTGGCCAGCCAGTCCGGGTGGTATACTTCCATGATGAAGCCAGCTGCAAGCAGCCGGGCTATTTCTTCCCCTATTATATTCCTCCTTTCTTCTGCGAAATGGCACAGGGACTGCATAACCGGCTTGGCGTCTGGCCGGACATGTAAGGAGTGCTCGGCGAATTCCCTCGGTATAGCCGGCATGTCTTTGGGAGACCATGCGAAGATATCTCGGTTCTCGGGGAGGAATTCGACGAGCTCGCCTTCCTATTTGGGGTCAAGGTTGGCCCCCACGGTGACGAACTTGGCGCGGTCGCTCTCGTCGAAGTAGATCTTCTTCATGTCGCGCGCCGACTGGAAACTGGCTTCTCCAGCCGGCTTTGTTGACTTGGGGACGGCCGGTTGCTCCTCGCTGATTTTGCGCTTGAATTGCCGCATTTCTTCATCGCACACCATGGTATCGGCCACCTTCGCGCTCTCCGTGGCACAGGAGATGGATCGTTTGTAGTCCCCGGAGACGGTGATGATCCTGTGCGGGCCAGGCATCTTCATCTTGAGGTAGGCGTAATGAGGTACCGCCATGAACTTGGCTAGCGCTGGCCGTCCGAGAATGGCGTGGTAGGCGCTGGCGTGGTTGACCACCTCAAACATGACGGACTCGCGGCGGTGATTTCCCTTGGTGCCAAACAATATGTCCAGCCGGACCAACCCCATGGAGGAGCCGGCATGACCTGGGACTATGCCATGGAAGACTGTCCGGCTTGGCATTAGGCTGGATTCGGGTATGCCCAGCTTCTCCAAAGTGTCGCGGTAGAGTATATTGACGCTGCTACCCCCGTCGATGAGGACATGCGAGAAAGTACACGCACGCTTGGGGGAAATGAACATTGGCTCCAAGACCAGAGTGTAGCCACCTAGGTTGGGCATCACCCTCGGGTGGTCACTGCTGTCCCAGGTGACCGCGTCTTCCGACCAGTTGAGGTACTGGGGGAACTTCCGCGTTCACCTCCTTGTATCGTTCGCGCCAGCTGCGCTTGTCGTCACGCTCACTGACGAAGATGACATAAGCGGGGTCTGGGTGCTGGTAGTCGTCGCGATCCCTGGGTGGTGGAGGCGGCAGGCGGCGTTGGTCCTCGCGCTGCCGGTCATCACGATTTCTGTCTTCGCGGCGCCTGTCGTCGCGCCTCCGATCGTCACGTCCGGCTCAATTGCAGGGAGGGGAGGCGAAGGAGGTAGAGCTTGCTATTCGTACTGCGGTGGAGCTCGCCGCTCGTACTGCGGTGGTACTCTTGGACGGCCTAGATTGCATTCCCTGATGGTGTGGCTGGCCGGCCGGTCGCCATGGTTCCTGCAAGGCCAGTCAAGCAGAGACTCATTGTTGTTCCTCACCCATGTCCAGCGCATGTCGCTACTGGTCCTCATGCGGCGGTTGTCGAAACCGCCTGCGGTTCTCCCTTCGGTGGTGGCGACAACCTTGAACTCGTTACCGTCGTCGGTGTAATTCTTGCGTTTGCCAGAAACATCGGGGTCGTGCCTGGTCGATCTCCCTCCGTCTTGCGTTTCTGTCCGCCTCCTGCGCGCAGTCGGCTCGTCTGTGATGACCCTGCCAGTTTCGTCGAGCTGGATCGGTTGCGACATCCCTGCATCGGCCGTGGCGTACTCGTCGGCGATGGCCATCAACAACGCCAGGGTCTTTGTGTTCTTTCTTAGGAGTCTGTGCCGGAGCAGTGTCCGATCCCGGCAGCCTTGAACAAAGTACTGGACGGCTTGGGACTCCAGGATTCCTTCGCATGAGTTGCGCAGGCTGGACCATCGGGTGAGGTAAGCGCGGTCCGAAACGCCTTCTTTTTGTTTACACATCGCGAGAAATTGCACGTTGCCTGGTCACAGGTAAGTGCCGGTGAAGTTGCGGTTGAACACTTTCTCAAAGTCCAGCCAGCTGTTGATGCTCTCGGGAGGGAGGCTGTTCAGCCACGTCCGAGCCGATCCTTGGAGCATGAGTGGCACGTAGTGCACAGCTACTCTCCTGTTTCCGCATGTGATGCCGACTGCGGTGACGTAATCGGCCAGCCAGTCTTCCTGCTTGGGGGTGCCGTTGTACTTGGGGGTGTCCCTTAGGAGCGTGAAACCCTTTGGGAACTGCTCGGTCTGGATGCGAGGTCCGAAGCAGCTATGTGCGGCGACATCTGCCTCCTCGATGATGCTTGATGCCTTGAGCGACTTGATGCGTTGGCGAGCGTCATTGCCGATCCCTAGTGGCCCCAGGCGTTGGTCGATGGTGACCTTGGTGCCGATTCGCTCCTTGACGTTGTCGCCGGCTTGAGGATCGGCATCGTCACTGTCGTCATGTCTCCCAGCCAGATCTCGGCTGGGGGCTTGCGGATGTGAACTCACGCTCCCCTTGCG
Organism: Puccinellia tenuiflora; assembly: GCA_012064385.1. Lineage (NCBI taxonomy): Eukaryota > Viridiplantae > Streptophyta > Magnoliopsida > Poales > Poaceae > Puccinellia > Puccinellia tenuiflora. The sequence continues at coordinate 5,522 of QRDG01001389.1, forward strand.
GTGACCTCGCGGATGCTTTCCTTGCTTGCCGTGGTTCGCGGAAGACCCCTCATAAACCTGCTTGGACTTGCTAGCTGCATCATAGCCGGGAGGGGGGTCGTGGAGAGCCAAGACCTTGCTTCCCGCCGGTTCCATCTCCCGTTGCAGCCGGTTGGTGATACGTGTCAAACGTATCTACAATTTTTGAGTGATCCATGCTAATTTTCTGATGTTGTCACATGTTTTTATTATCATATCACATCATTTTCATGCATTTTGTTGGACTAACCTATTGACAAGATGTCCAGTGCCAGTTCCCTGTTTTTGTTGTTTTTGTATTTCAGAAAATCACTTCTGGAAATATTCTCGGAATTGGACGAAAATTTACGGAGATTGTTTATGCAAAATAAGACACCCGAAGAACAAAGGGGAGCCTGAGGGGCCACCCACAGGGCACAGGCGCCCCCCTCCCACGGCCCCCCTGGACCCACGGGTGGGGCCAGCCCCTGCCCACTGGGCACCGCCTCGGCCCCCTCCGACGCCTATAAAATCCCAATTAACCTAAAAACGACGGGGGCGGCCATTATTTTCCAGAAAAGTCATCTTGAGGCGCCGTCACCTCAAACCCTAATTCGGGGGTGATTCTAAAGCAAATCCCGGCACCCTGCCGGAGGGGAGATCGATCCCGAAGGGCTCTTCATCGCCATGCCTTCCTCCGGGATGATTTGTGAGTAGTCCCACCTTGGACCTTGGGTCCATGGCAGTAGCTAGATGGTAGTCTCTCTCTTTTGTGCTTCGTGTCTTATGATCTTGTGAGCTGCCTAACATGATCAAGATCGATTATTGTAATGCTATGTGATGTGTTTGCTGGGATCCGATGGATTATAAAGTTATGATCAGATTTTGCATGATTCTTATATGTTGATTTATGTTCTTGCATGCTCTCCGATGTGCGTAGTTACTTTGGCCAAGTGATTGTGTGTATCTCCAAGAGAGAGTATTTATGCTAGATAGTGGGTTCATGCCCTCTTTTGTTCCTGGGCACGAGTGACAGAAACGTCTAAGGGCGAGGGTGTGCTGTTGCTACTAAGGGTAAAACAGCGGTGTTAAAGTCTATTTTGATATTTAATATTGCTTACTTCATGCGCTTTACTTAATGCAAATGTTTGTTGCTTGCAACTTAATACCGATGGGTGACAGGCTGGATAGCGATCCCACGGTGGACTTTTTAGACAAAGATGCAGTTGGAATCAACGGTCTTTGTGTCGTGATGCCTACTTAAAGATTATCATGTTCTCTTTGTCATAGCTAGATTAAGTTTGTGTTATAATCTTGTCAATTGCCCAGCTGTAATTTGTTTACCCATCATGTGAATGTTCTATTTACTTGAGAGACTCCACTAGTGAACCCATGGCCCCCGGTCCGTCTTTTTACATTGATTGCAACCTTTATTCATCACTTTTCACCATCATTACTCCTCTGGTCCATTTTCATAATTCATCTATTGCACTATACAATTAACCGCTTTGTTTTCTGCGAGACCGGGAAGATTGACAACCTTTCCGTCGTTGGGGCAAACTATTTTGGTTGAGTGTGTGCAGGTCCACGTCTGTTGAAGATTAAGTGCCAGAGATCTTCAACATTCACTTTGTTGTTGATTTCAAGGTCCTACTGGTTCGATAAACCTCGGTTCGATATCGAGGGAAAACTACTGCTTGCTACATCTCCGTCTTCGCTTGGGGCACCACCCAACTCTTCATCAGTAGCAATCAAGCTCTTTTCTGGCACCGTTGCTGGGGATCTTGGAGCTACAACAAGGGGAGTCTCACACTCTCAATAACTTTACTTTGTTTTTGTCTTGCTTGTTTTATTTCTCGTTAGCTTATTTTTCTTGTCGCAAAATTTTAAAACCCAAAAAAAAATTAGTGTAGTATTTTATCCTGTTTTATTAGTATGCTTAGTTCTTTGGTTGTTTTAATGGCTACTTTCTTTGAAACTAGATCTTGTTGTGGTTTCACAGAAGATCAGTAAAACACTATAAGGAACACCATTTGTCGCAAAAAGGGAAACAACTTTGGTAATTTCTGAAAAAAGTGAACTTGTATGCTGAAAATATAAGTTTCCTCTATGATATAAAATGTTCTTGTGGGAGGCGTACTCCACACCTCCCCTTCCAATGTCCGGACAATGAAAATGAAACCTTAGCTTCTTATGCTAGGGAAAATTTTGATTTCTTTGATGTTGAACAGATTGAAGAATTTGTTGCTTTTAAGGGTGCCTATGAAATTGCTTCTTTGCTGGAGAAGATTGATTATGCTCGTTATCAAACTGAGAATTTTACTATACTTAAATATTGCATGGAAAATTACAAAGATGATAATGCATATATTACTGAATATTTTATGGGTTTATCTCCCCCAGAGGAAGAGACTAATGCCATGCAGGAGCCTATGGAAGAAGAAATTGCTGAAATTGGAAGCTCATTAGATGAAAAAGAGGAGGAGAGTGACGAACAAAAGGAGGAAGAATGGAGCTACCCATCTCTATCTTCTAATGAGAGTAACTATCTAACTCATACATTATTTAATTGTCCTCCTTCCTCACAAAAGGAGAATGAATGCTATGATCCCATTGATTCATTTGAAACATCCCTTTTAGATAAAAATGATCTTGTTATATATGATAATCCGTGCTATATTGATAAATATTATGATAATCCTTTATTTGCTACAACCAATGAGATGCATGATAACGAGGAGTTGTGTTTATAAAGTTCTTATGATAAAGCTCCTGATGATGGTCCTAGATTACTTGACGATAAAAATTATAATGCTATTGAAAGTGAGTTTAATCCCACTATTTTTGAGATGGACCGAAATTATGTGCTTGTAGATCATGAAAAGCCTGTTTAAAGTGATAATTATATTGTTGAGTTTGTTCATGATGCTACTGAAAATTATTATGAGAGAGGAAAATATGGTTGTCGGAGTTCTAATGTTACTAAAACACCTCTCTTTATGCTAAAAGTTTTGAAGTTGCACTTGCTTTACCTTCCTATACTTAATGCTTTATGCTTCAATGATTTATTTTCTTACAAGATGCCTATGCATAGGAAGAAGGTTAGACTTAAATGTATTTAATATTTGCTTCATGATGCTCTCTTGTGTGTTTCAACTCTTATTCTTATGTGAGCATCATTGAAAGTACTGGGCCTAGCTAAAAGGCTTTAAAGAAAAGCGCTTGTTGGGAGGCAACCCATCTTTCACTTTCAGATTGCTTTTTAATTTTCTTGAGTCTTGAAGTTGTTGCCTCTGTAGCAACTTCATTGTATCTTTTTATTTTGTTTTTTTTGTGCCAAGTTTAGCCTCTAATGCATTGAAAGTGCGAGGTGTTGTTTTGCTGTCCAGAAACAGATTTCTGTCCTTCACTGTTCGACAATCCAAAAAATCTCTGAATTTTATCTTTTTCTGAAATTGTTAGACAGCAAGCCTGATACTTTTATCTATCTTTCGTTAGTTCTGAGTTTTCTGATTTGAGCTACAGAAGTGCCTCGAAAAATTTGATCTTTACAGACTGTTCAGATTTTGACAGATTCTGATTTTATTTTGCATTCGTCTCTTTACTATCGTTAAATGTGATACTCTAGAGGTGGAGTGCCACATTGAGACTTAGTGAACAGTAGATAATGCCTAATAAAGTTGTTTGCAATTTGTCTTGAGTTGAACACATGTGCATTTTAATTTATGAGCACTAACCCTCTAATCAGTTTATGAGAAGTTTTGTGTGAAATGAGTTTTTAAGTTCCAAAGGAAAGGATAATGAAAAAATTGAAGATGGATCAGAGCTCAAGCTTGGGGATGCCCCCATGGCACCCCCTCTGAATATCAAGAACTATCAAGCGTCAAAGCTTGGGGATGCCCAAGGCATCCCCTCTTCTTCATCAACTATCATGAGGTCGTCTTCGTTGAACTAAGTTTTTATCACTTTACATATTATGTGCTATACTTGGAGCGTCTTTTTAGTTTCAGTTTTGTTTGTTATTTTGCTGGTCATATGCTTGTTTGATCCTTGCTTTATTTGTGTGGGAGAGAGACACGCTCCGCTTTTTCATTCGAATACTCTTGTGCTTCGCTTATATTTTGTTGAGTATTCTTAGCTACTGTTTGTTTGCTAGTAAGCTCTCACTTTTAGCTTTTATCTTATTTAGAGCTGCTAGTAGTTGTTATTAAACTCTCTTGTTCTTCACTTATATTTGTTAGAGAGTCGTTTTGGTTGCTTGGTTAATGTGTTAGATCGGTAAAATGCTATGCATGTGGAAGTGGTATGAAGTAGAAAAAACCTGCATAGTCTTGTAGATCACTATGTGGATAATTTGATACTGTTCAATTGTTTTGAGACATTAAAATAACTAATGGTTAAAATGTGTTGGTTACTGGTGTTAGAGCTGAATAGTGTAGATGTGTTAGTAACGCGTGGAGCCGTACTTTTCTGAACTAAAAAAACTAAGTCAACAATGCTAATGTGTCATGAATTCTGCTCAGTTGAAAATAAGTTCCTAGTGGGTAGTTACTGCAACGGTCGGGGAAGCCAACGGGGCACTTGTGTCGCCGCCACGATCCCTCTCGGGGTGTCTCTAACCATTTGTGGAACATTGAAACTGCTAGTTGTTTGCAATATACGAAATGCATTGTGAGTTTTGGTTTTTTTGGCACTTCCACTTCCATATTTTGCTAGCCTCTTCGGTGCTGCGGAATGCCCTCTCTCACATTGAGATTGGTGCATACTTCGCGAGTACATCCAACTCCGTGGGAGAACTTCATCCCGTTCTCCTACACATAAGCCAACTATCTCCCTCAAAACAGCCACCATACCTACCTATCACGGCATTTCTATAGCCGTTCCGAGATACATTGACATGCAACATCCATAATTACATTACATGACTTGATGTTGTTCTTCATTACCATATAGTTTGCTTGATCATTGAGTTAGTGTGCTGCGTGGCTTGCCACATGATCTACATTTTTTCCACACTACGCTCGATCATGCATATCTCCTTTTATACATCATGTATTATTCTTATGAGTTATGAGTACCAAAAAGTGTGATGATCCAATTGTAATATAGAGTGTTGCTCCTACAGTGAGGTATAAAATAAAAAAAAAGAAGAATAAAAGAGCCCAAAGGAGGCCAAATGAGAGAGCATTTAAAAGAGCCAAGGAGGCCACCCAAAATCCAAAAAAAAAATAGAAAAAGAGAGAGGGAGCAACACTACTATCCTTTTTATCACACCTGTGCTAGTAGCACCTACACTTCATTGTAGAGAGTTCTCTTGTTGTTTTAGTAGCATAACTAAGTGGGGAATTAACGTTATAGAACTTGGCTTGTATATTCCAAGGATGAGCCTCCTCAAGTGATCTCTCGGTCTTCATGAGCAAGCAAATTGGATGCACCCCCACTAGTTCCATTGGAGAGCTTTCATAGACTTATAGCTCTATGTGCATCTGTTGCATGGCAATCACTACTCCTCATACAGTGTCAACTACGGGACTTCCTTCTGTCTTGTGGTTACCTTCTCCACTGTTTGAGCCTTTCTTTTTGACCTTACAAACCTCCATCATTGTTCTCTTTGCCATAACATCTTGGTGCCAAAGCCACTTCTTACTTGCACTAGTTGAGTAGACTTCGAAACAGTTGATTTGTGAAGTAGATGGATTAGGACACTTGGCTTGAGCTTGGCTATTTTCATGAATGACTAATTAGATGCTTTGAAGAATGATTGATACTTTACATTGGAGACATAATTTTCAATTCTTCTTTCAAAACCTTATGTATGGTTCCATGTCTCCAACGCACCTATTCATGAAAAGTTGTTAGCATTTGTTAGCTAGCATTTGTTAATCATTGTTTGCTTAATGTCAACTATAGACAATTGTTTTGGATAAACTTATTCACATCATATGCTTTGCATTACTATCTTGATCAAGATTATGTTGGTTGCATGTCTCATAAAAAATTATTTTGTTATCACTTACCTACTCGAGGACGAGTAGGAGTTAAGCTTGGGGATGGTGATACGTGTCAAACGTATCTATAATTTTTGAGTGGTCCATGCTAATTTTGTGATCTTGTCACATGTTTTTATTATCATATCACATCATTTTCATGCATTTTGTTGGACTAACCTATTGACAAGATGTCCAGTGCCAGTTCCCTGTTTTTGCTGTTTTTGTATTTCAGAAAATCACTTCTGGAAATATTCTCAGAATTGGACGAAAATTTACGGAGATTTTTTATGCGAAATAAGACACCCGAAGACCAAAGGAGAGCTCGAGGGGCCACCCATAGGGCACAGGCGCCCCCGCCCCTGCCCCCTGGGCACCGCCTCGGCCCCCTCCGACGCCTATAAAATCCCAATTAACCTAAAAATGACGGGGGCGAACATTATTTTCCAGAAAAGTCCTCCCGACGCGCCGTCACCTCAAACCCTAATTCGGGGGTGATTCTGAAGCAAATCCCAGCACCCTGCCAGAGGGGAGATCGATCCCGGAGGGCTCTTCATCGCCATGCCTTCCTCCGGGATGATTTGTGAGTAGTCCCACCTTGAACCTTGGGTCCATGGCAGTAGCTAGATGGTAGTCTCTCTCTTTTGTGCTTCATGTCTTATGATCTTGTGAGCTGCCTAACATGATCAAGATCGATTATTGTAATGCTATGTGATGTGTTTGCTGGGATCCGATGGATTATAAAGTTATGATCAGATTGTGCATGATTCTTATATGTTGATTTATGTTCTTGCATGCTCTCCGATGTGCGTAATTACTTTGGCCAAGTGATTGTGTGTATCTCCAAGAGAGAGTATTTATGCTAGATAGTGGGTTCATGCCCTCTTTTGTTCCTGGGCACGAGTGACAGAAACGTCTAAGGGCGAGGGTGTGCTGTTGCTACTAAGGGTAAAACAGTGGTGTTAAAGTCTATTTTGATATTTAATATTGCTTAATTCATGCGCTTTACTTAATGTAAATGTTTGTTGCTTGCAACTTAATACTGATGGGTGACAGGCTGGATAGCGATCCCACGGTGGACTTTTTAGACAAAGATGCAGTTGGACTCAACGGTCTTTGTGTCGTGATGCCTACTTAAATATTATCATGTTCTCTTTGTCATAGCTAGATTAAGTTTGTGTTATAATCTTGGCAATTGCCCAGCTATAATTTGTTTACCCATCATATGAATGTTCTATTTACTTGAGAGACTCCACTAGTGAACCCATGGCCCCCGGTCCATCTTTTTACATTGATTGCAACCTTTATTCATCACTTTTCACCATCATTACTCCTCTGGTCCATTTTCATAATTCATCTATTTCACTATACAATTAACCGCTTTGTTTTCTGCGAGACCAGAAAGATTGACAACCTTCCCCCGTTGGGGGCAAAGTATTTTGGTTGAGTGTGTGCAGGTCCACGTCTGTTGAAGATTAAGCGCCAGAGATCTTCAACATTCACTTTGTTGTTGATTTCAAGGTCCTACTGGTTCGATAAACCTCGGTTCGATATCGAGGGAAAACTGCTGCTTGCTACATCCCCGCCTTCGCTTGGGGCACCACCCAACTCTTCATCAGTAGCAATCAGTTGGCCGTGGCGACGAGCTCTTGAACCCGGCGCGTCTGCTGGAGCAGTTCTTCGCCTTGAAGGTGAAGGAATCTGCGGCCTTCATGTTTTGAACCGGGCAGCTGTACTCCAGCTGGACGATGTCGGGACGCTCGTGCGGTTGTCTGGCGTGGTCCATGGCGCCGCCTAGGTCTCCTCCTTTGCGCCTGATCTCGTTCAGCTTGTCCGCGTTGCCTCTACCCGGCTCGAAGGCGTGGACGGTGTTGTACTCGCGCATCGTGGCGTTGAGTCGGCGCTGCGTCGTGACGAGGTTGAGCGCCTTGTTGAACATGCGCTGGCGCATCTTCTCCAGCTCGGCCGCCGTGGCAGTCGGATCTGCACCCGGCGCGATGGGGGTGCTCAGCAACTCGTAGTCCATCTCGAGGTCGTGCTGGAGCTGGGAAGGTCCACCAGCTTCGTGGAGAGTTTTGGCGACGCCGCCTCCTGTGGTCGTGTGCTCAACCACGTGAACCTGTGCGTAGACGCCGAGCTCGGTGTCGCGGCCCGCGTCGCCGGAGTCGAGGTAGTCGAGAAAGGCGTTGCCATCGCGGGCGCTGGCATCGAAGATCGAGGGAGCCAATCACGTGAAGACCTCCTCCGAGTACTCCTTGGCGGCGACAACGACGTAGACGGGGAAGTCGCCGAAGCTGACGATGACGCCTCCGCTGGTGAAGCCCACGTCGGCGAAGCTCTCGGTGTTGTCGATGATGCAGCCGATAGAGAGCACGAGGCCGGAGATGACGTGCTGGTCATTGACGGAACGGGATCCCACGCAGAACATGACTCCGCTCGTCGCGAGACCCACGGTGGGCGCCAAATGTCGTGGTGGCGTCAACGACATATCCATCAACGATGGAGAAGATGTGGAGCAAGGCGACGATGGTGTTCGCGCGGGATTGGGTTACAAGCACGGCAAACTCACGCGATGTACCCAGGTTCGGGGCCCTCTTGAGGAGTTAACACCCCTACATCCTGCCTTGTTCTTCTCTATTACTTGATCACAAGAATTCGGGGTACAGGGCTGCTCCTAGAGCTGTATTTGGGAGGTGGCCGGCTTGGCTACTCAGCCGGCTAGAGGTGGAAGAAAGCTACGTAGCGTGAGCGAGTGATCCAGTGTCTTGTGGAATGCCCCGCGTAGGAGGCTCTAGCCCGCCTTATAAAGGCAGCGGGGCTAGCGTTTGGGTTTACAGGGAGGTTACGGATCTACCCCTATGACATCAGCTACGGTGCAAGCCGGCCCCAGCTGGATCATCATGGCATGTTGAGGTAACGCCCGACAGAGTGCACTGTTCACCCACACCGGTTGTGTGGGGCTGGCCCATCTGTACGGACTTGTCGGTTGGTAATTCCGGCTGCTCTCCAGCCGGATGACCTGGTTCGCCTTGGCGCAGCCGGCTTGCTTGAAGTCTTGATCTCTCCAGTCGGCTTCTTTGGCGCAGCCGGCTTGGGACTTGACGATTTTCGTGGGCTTCACCTATTGGGCTTGGCCTTGGACGTAGATGCCTTGAGGGTACCTGGGGCCATCCCCCCCAACAAATACGGTAACGAAACAAAAAATTGACACCCTGCCTTACAGGGGTGCATCCCCTAGCCACAATGTTTTCAACAATCTGGTTCCCACCGAACAACAATGTTTTCAACAATCTTCAAAACCTTTAGACCCCGCTTGGTTGGTCATTTAGGAGCACAATACGGGGGTATTTAAACACGGACCATCTCACGTCCCTTTTCTTTTCCGGCGGTTTGACCATGGCCAGTAGGATATCAGTAATTTAATCCGGCATGCCTTGTTTACTTCTCTTGCATTCGTTAGTATATTTGCGGGGATTGGAGGGGATCATTCCAATTCCCGCAAAATCCCCGTAGTCTGTTTACCATGCCGGGTTTGGCAGGGATAATCCCGGGATATCCCCACATATCCTCTTGTTTTTGTCTAGATTAAAAACTCTCCTTCATGGTAGAGTATTTTTGGGAAGAGTATTTGCAAGGATTGAAGAGTATTGGGTGAACACCAAATCCCTTCCCATCAACAAACCTCTAGAGAATAAAAATATTAGAGAAGTAAACAAGGCCGCAGTGTATAAGGGTATCCAAGCAGGTCCTTACGATTAGTCCAGATTATACATGTTTGGTCATCCGCAGCTTCTTCACCGGAGGTATGGATGAATGTCGAGATGTGGATCTGTTGTATTAGCTAAAAAACCTTAGCATCATATTATAACAGGCCATCCTCACATATTCATGGCGGTTTTAGCCATCTAAATAGCTCACGTTGTGATATGAGAACAAATAAATAAAACGAAGATTTTCTTTCCTCATTTTATTTATTATTATAACTTGTCCAAACAGATACCAGTGTTGTCGACCTGCCCATGGTATACAGTGACTACAAGACAATGCATTGCAATTATTCTGACCCAAATAAACATCACAAATATTCACACAGCATACATGTTTCTCAAACAACCCCAGATACGAACGAACTACACACAGAGATTGGTGAACTCATTCATGCAAGAAAAACACTAGCGGTCGAAAGGGTCAGCAAAGCTGTACACAGTTAATAAAGTCCTCTGAACTGACAGTTAATCCTTGAAGCTGCCTGGGAAATCTGAAGTGCCAAAAACTTTAGAGCTGCCGCCGTACCGTGAAGGGCCTGAATCATCGGAGCCCCTGGGACGTCGAAAGTCTGGGTTACCACTTCTGCTGAAATTGCCTTCTCCAAAGTCACCAAATCCACCAGAGCGGTTGAAGCTAGATCTGCCAGAGCCATTTAAAGGTTGAGAAGGTCGCCGAGAATCTCCAAACCCACCACGGTATCTTGAACCCGCATCCCAGGACCACCCAGCACGATCAGGCGTACCACCATAGCCGCCAAAATCACCAAACCCATGGGAGGGACGTGCACCGAAGCCACCTGTTCTTCTGGTCCCAAATGATTTAGAGTGAGTGTCTCTCCTGACATTAAACAGGTCTGCAGCCTCGTCTGTAGCTGCAATCTTCGGAAGCTACAGATGGTAAACAGAAATCAGCCAATGAGTTCTGATATTACACATCCGTGACAAGATGAAAAGATGGTTTACCTCGGTGAACCTGCATCCAATATCTTGCTCAATGACCCTTACAGCTCTATTTTGCTCATATGTGTACATTAGAACTGCAATGCCTTTCTTCCCTGCTCGTGCAGTTCTCCCAGATCTGTGAACAAATAACTCCGAGGAGTTTGGGATTTCGTAATGCACCACCTGAAAATAACATTTCCAAGTTAAGCTAATCTGTATATCAAACGGCTAGAACCATCAAATTTTTAGGGTGCTGAAAATGTTCTTGAGCTGATCATATCCATAGAGCAGACTACTTACTAGATCAACATTGGGTATGTCTAATCCACGGGCTGCGACATCAGTTGCTACAAGGATATTAAAGCGGCCATCTCGGAATCCTGAGAGTGTCCTTTCTCTTTGATTTTGCGAGATATCTCCATGCAATGCCTGACAAGCATAACTCCTGCCCATGGCATATGCCAATCTATCTGCTTCTCGTTTAGTTTGCGTAAATACAATGCATTTCCCACCGTTAGCATGCTCCTAAGGAAGTGAAAAGGAATCAGTGGAGTTGTGGACAATGCAAGCCATAAAACAAATGTAGCCAGGAGAATGCTCACTTTAATCAATGGTCCAAGAATCGATGACTTCCCATAGTTCTCAGATACAATTGAATAAAGAGAGATTCCTTCGGGTAATTTCTGTTCTGAGTCACCAACCTGACAAAAAAAATTAAATGCCAGATAATTCCCCTAAAAATCTAACTCAGATGCTGAATCGACAAAGAAAAACAGAGCAAAGTACAAATTACATCGATATTCACTTCTGTATATGCTTCCAAGATTGATACTCTACATAGCACTCCAACATCCATATGAATTTTGTCTGGTGTACTCTCCTCCACTTTACCCATACATGTTTTCATGATCCACAGTTCACACAATGCATTTGCATATCCATAAGAAGGAATGTAAGAAAATTATAAGAGAAAACATAGATGAGCTATGGCATGGACTGTTCTGTTAAGATTAATTGCTCAAATAACACTTGTGCTGCTTGTGCATGACTACAGAACCTAGTAAGAGATTCATGGTAAGAAGTAAGATAACAGATATTGGTCTTAGGGCAAAGAAGACAAAAAAGTCACTCACAAGGTCAATTATGACGGGATCTTTTAAGTACTGTTTTGTAAGTTTTCTGATCCAACTAGGCATTGTTGCAGAAAACAGCATGCTTTGACGGTTTTGTGGCAGCTTCTCCATGATCACCTCAACAGCTTCATCAAAACCCACAGCCAGCATCTGATCAGCTTCATCCAAAACCACAAATTGGATCTCTGATAGGTTTAGAACACCTCTTCTCAAAAGATCAATAACACGCCCTGGAGTTCCGACCACAACGTCAACACCATAATTAAGAGTTCTCATTTGCTGACTAATGGGAACACCTCCATAGACACAAAGAGTGTCCAAGGGAGCAGATTCTCTAAATTCCTTCTCAACTTGTCGAGCGAGTTCTCTAGTAGGTGCCAAAATGATGGCTAACGGATTCCTACCGCTTCTGCATGCAACAGACTATGTAATTATTATAACTAATTATATCTATGCAGTAGGTACGTACGGACAGCTTCAAAGTAAAAAGAGAAACCAACCCATTCTTCTCATTGTGTCGAAGAATCCTGTCCATGATAGGAATGCCAAAAGCCAATGTTTTTCCAGTTCCAGTACGAGCACGGCCAATCATGTCTTTCCCTTGCATTGCTGGTTCAAGAACAGCCCTCTGCGCAGAGGCACAAGGTAAAACCATAATTGTAAGAACAAATAACAAGGCTACTATAGCAACCAAGAATAAATCATATCACAAATTCAACAGAAATGTAGAAACAACATCTTCGAATCGACATGACACGAACAAATAGTGAAATAGGTATACACGAATACGTCATTTAAAATCCTAATCTTGCACATTACCTAGTAACACCAATTTTTCATGGCAAATCGCTTGCAGATTTATTGTTCATTTTGTCACAGCAAAAAACATTATACTTAAAGATGGTGCATGTATTCTTCTGTCAAATAATAAGGATTATGCCTGCACTTTTTCCTGGGCTAACTGGTGAACTAGCAGATGCAGTACAGGCCATGTTGTGGATGGATCAAGAAATACAGGACAGCAGGGTAAACTATTGAGCTTGTTCTACACGGTCATTACCATATTAATGATGGAATGCTTCACAAATCACAATAGTACAAAACCATAAATATGTATTCAGTAATTCACCAGGTAAGGGGATAAACAGTTCCATACTTCCATCGCTGCTGCATTGGCTAGACACCAAATGGTTCTACCCAGATTCAAATGGCACTTACAAAATTCAGCAATTTATGATTTCCTTCTCATTTATCAAAATTGTGAAGCTACATGTCTAAGAGTAAAAACTTAACTCGGTCAGAACCAATAGAGCATGTTTGCATCTCTCACTAAATTAGATCAACGGGACTGTTCATTGAACATTAACCCAACAGTTTGAAGCAACATTCCAGTGATTTCAATAGATTTGTTGCTGACGTATTACTAAACCTACTATCAGTCCATGTTTGCAAGCTATTGAGTAGGACGCCAAGTAACCAGTGTACAGTGTAAGTATGGAACCAGCTTTGCCCATTTTCCAGACGAATAACCAGACGCAATTAAGCGAATCCTTGGAACTAAAGCTTCGGTCGTGCTGTTCAAAAGGCGCTACCTGGATGGGGAAGAGCCTGGTGATGCCCCGCGCGGCGAGTCTCTCCACGATCCGCGGAGAGATCCCCAGCCTCGCGACCTCTGGCCCGTCCTCCCCCGCAGCCGTGCCGGCCTCCGAGACCGTTCCGGGCCATGGAGCAGGGGTGGTGGCCCTGAAACCCAGGGGCCTTGGACAGGAGTGGAACGCTCGCCGAATCGGTGGCTCCAGCGGCTGCGATGCGGGCGGACGGCATGGCTCTGGAGGGCCGGCCGGCGGAGGAGAGATGAGCGCCGCGAGGAGTGCTCTCCGTGGATGCGCCGGCGACGAGGAGGCTAAGAGCACGCGGCGGAGCAGCGAGTTCATGGCGTCGGTTGAGATGAGAGGTTGAGGTGGTTGAGTTGGAAGGTCCAGCTGAGACCTCGGGGGCTCTGGAGGGAGGAAGACGACGATATCATGTTTTCCTCAACTGGGCCCCTAATTGGGCTGTGCTGTATGATGACCACAATATACATCAAGTATTAACCCAGAGTATGGTTGATCTTCAATTGTTTTAAACAAGGAAAAAACATTCTGAGGATCGAAACTCAGCTCTCAGAAAAAAAAATCCGGTGACGTATTTTTATTTTTGAAGACTTGGTCTAGGAGTTGTGTATTTTTCATTTATTTATTTCTTTTACCATAGAGTGTTTGTGGTGGCACGTCATTTTTTTTTTCAAAACAGAGGACAACCCTTGGCCTCGGCAGAGGTTGATGCCAACAGCTCTATGTCAAAATGCAAAATTCATCGGCCGAGCAAATTCGACCCGGAAAAGAAAACCTGATGACGTATGTCTTGCGATAGTAACTTCACCAGGTAACCATGTACTGCATATATAGTAAAAACGATGGAGTATTATGAAATTCATGAAACTTGTGCCGGGAAGAAGGAGGATTTAGGGATGCAGCAGATGGAGTAAAACTGAATCCATGGTTCAATAAATTAAGGGAAGTCATGGGACTGACTGTAGTCTGTAGGGCACTTTTTGCCATCATGGCATCATTACACTTCCACTATACACGCATACAGTACTATTTATCCAGAACTTAGTGAGATAAGCACACGTTGAAATGATACAAAGACCGGTAAGATCAAGTGGCACAACGCCTTTCGAAGTGCTCCTCCACTTATTTAGCTAGCCGTATAGGTGTTGGCCAACAGACACCCAGACGACAATAGATAGAAGGTCCGATCATCAGGAGCAGTTGCTGGGCATGGTGAGGCCGCACTTGCCGGGAAGCGCCATGGCGCGCTTGGCGTCGATGTGGTACATCCTCAGCCATACGCCGGCGGCGCCTTTGTAACGGCAGATGCACGACAGGTTGGCCTTCCCAAGAGCGGCACAACACTCTGATGACGGACTGTCTGTGGGGTGATCCACTGCCGCCGCCGGCTGGCAAAGCTTGAATTCATCGTTCGACATGCCGCAGATGCCGTGAGCGCCATCTATAGCGGCGAGGGAGACCATCAAGACAAGCAGCAGTGCTGCAGCCAATGCCTGTGACTTTGCCATGGATTCTGCTGGTTTCTGTTCTGATTTCTAGTCGATTGCTTGGTGGTTTTGATCTTAGGTTCTTCTGCTTTGGGGGTGAGTGAGATGATCGTCTGGTGAACTGCTCTATTTATAAGGGCGGGCGTATGTGCGTATTCTGCATCAAGCAAGCATGCACCAAGAGTTTCCGACATGTAGTAGCACTAGCGTCGTATCATGGAAAATATCTGCACATGAAATCAGTCGCTAAACATGCAGAGTGCTGAATGATAACGACTTCCATAATTAGCACAATAAGGAATGTATCCACCAAAATCTATTTATTTCTGTTGAAAGTTAAGTGTGAACTTCTCCACAATGAAACATCACGAGTCACGCCGCAAAGACTAATTGAAAAGAGAGATGGCTCATGAAAATATTTTGAAGATCAAATTGTTTAACTGACCAAATCGATTAAGACAATCACTAACAATCTCCTTGATTATGTTTTACCGCCAAATCGTATTAATAGCTCCATTCGCTAGCTATTGGCTTATCTTTAAAATTTAAATTAATAACGACATAAATTACCGAAATGATACTCATTATATATATAATAGCAGGACTATTGATAGCAGGACTATTCTACAACTCCCTTTTAGGAGTTGTAGAATAGGTATTCTACAACTCCTGCCTAGATTAAAGACCTTCTCAACCTCACCCGACCCGCACTAAAAAAAAAAAAACAAATGTCCGCTCCGTTGACCCACGTGACCCGGCCTCTCCACCTTCTTCCCCATCGCGCCCCCACCCACCTCGCTCGTCCTCCCACCCCGACATCCAGCGCCTCCGTCTTCCGTCTCCAGCGCCGCCGGCCGGCCGACCTCCAGGATGCCGCTCCCACCTCGTCCCTGACGCGCCGCCCCGCCTCCATCCCCGTCCCTCCCCACAACCGCCTCCGTCTTCCGTCTCGATGCCACCGTAACCTTCCCAGCATCCCGCAAATCGGCGTCGCGTTCCCCTCCGACGGGACGGCCCCGACCTCCGTCGTGCGCCGACCTGGGAGAGCCCCGACCTCCGCCGCGCGCTGCCCTGGGAGGGCCCCGAGCTCCGTCCGCCCGCTGCCCGAGAGGGCCCCCACCTGCACCGCCTCGCCTGCGCCCCGCGAGGGACCCGACCACGCCGCCCTGGAGGCCCTGGACATGCGCCTCGAGCCGCCCGGGAGGGCCCCCATCTGCGCCCGCCACCCCAGCCACCAACACTCGCTTCCATGGCCGCCCTTTCTCGTCCTTTCGAGGACCGGCCGATGCCCCCGGTGTGTCCCCTTTCTGCCGGCGGCACGTTTGGATGGAGGTTCAGAGATACACGTGGCGGAGCTCCTGGACCTGCTCGCCGGAGATGGAGGTCGTGCCCTGCACCAGGTTCCCACACGAGCTTCAGTGGTGTTGCGCCAAGACGGCGTCGTATCAAACTACGTCGCCCCTCTTTCTGAACTTCAGTGGATGCGGATCTAAACTCCAACCGAAGCGTGACCGGGTCAAGGTCCAGAGCGGCAACAACGTACATGAAGTTAGTTATTTGTGATTGTGAAGTCTAGAGAGACAGATGTGGGAAGTTCGTTTTTCTGGTAGTGAAGTTGTTCTTTTTTGTGAAGTTTGGAAAAAATAAACCGAGAAGTTTAGTTGCAATTTTTTTTGTGAAGTTCACCTATGTGACCGAGTAGTTTTCTACTACTGATGAACTTACGTGAAGTCCACTTATTAAATCACCCGAAGTTACGTTGCAGTAGTGTGACAATGTAAAATCCATATATGAAAAATAAGTGAAGTTTATTAGAAAATAAGCCGAAGTTCATTTACGGGACGGGCGAAGTTTAGATATGATACAAATGACGGGCGAAGTTCATTTACTTGGCCATGATAATTTTCATGCCTTGATGGCCATGTAAACCATTTGTAGCCCTCTGGGCCTGATTGTGTAATAATATTTCCGCTATGTTGCATCCAGATATCATGAGCTGGCGCACGGGGCGACCGCCTCTCTGGCAATATGTGTCAGAGGGGGGTGCCATAGATCATGGTATCAGAGCACCAGGCTGGCTGTAGACTACCCTAGCATGGAAAGTCCACCCTTACTTTTGCCCGACAATGACCCGATGGATTTAACCAATTTCTGCCTAACCGGCAAGGCCGGCATTGGTCAACAGTTTGGTACAGTACGACTTGTTCCAATTTATTTCCCCGGCGAGACGAGTCGGTTTCTTCCATGAGAAGCAATCGACCTTACCCAGTGAACTGGAGACCTAGTCCTAGTTGGTTTATAATCCACCCTCGCCAGCTCTCCCTAGCAACCCAACTCTTCTGAAGTAGGATCCCATAGAGGAACCCCGCGTCCTCATCCCCTCCAAAAAAACCCAAAGCCCCAAGAAAATCCGATGGAGACCCCTAATGCCATCTTGGAAACCACTGCCGAGGAGTATTCGAGCTTTCAATTGATTCTTTGGAGGGTCGTCAATCATATCCTTGGTAGCTCCGTTCACCCCGTGTATGTGGTGTTCTAGAGCTCACTCTTGGCTGCCGGAAATGAATTCCGGGCCGATGTGAGGATCAGCCCGTGTCCCCGGGGCATGAATCAGCCCTACATAGTCCAAGGTAACAGCATGCCTACTTTGGGGCTAGCCATCCAGGTAGCAGCATGGGAAGGCCTCATCCGTCTCCGGTCCTCCGAACCCCTGCTGGCTGAAACTCGAGAGTTCTACTACATTCCGTCCAGACCACAACCCAGTGGTGAGATGGTCCTAGCCGACATCTCGAAAGAGTCCGACCCAACATTAATCAACCAAGTCGCTTACTCCATCGCAATGACGAACCTCAATCGCTTCTTGATATAGGAGCTCGTGTCTACAAGGAGGAACCTCAGCCGTGCCCGCCTATATCAGTATCTAGAGGAAAGCACACCTACTCTATCCCGCCGGGAAGCTCGGTGTAGCGGTCTTCCAGATCCCGGCCCATCCCGACGAGTCCCAGGGCAGGTTTCGATCCTCGAAGGTGATCTTGTGTCCCCTGACCTTGCGGAAGAAGGAAATGTGGACACCACTCTCCGGCTCGGCCGCACACTGCCGCCTGTGCAAGGTCGTCAAGAGGAGTAAAACCCTATTTAGTTTATCTTGAGTAGCGCTTATAAGTTGTTAGATGAGAGTTGTGAGTTTGTTTGTAATTCCTGTGTTTTCTTGTACGTGTGTTTGTGTTGTTTGCCTTTTCTGGTTGATGTTGAGTGAACCTGTACAAAACTTGGTGTTCTGATCCTCTGGTTAACCACTTAGTCGACCCATGGTAGAATATCATGTCATTCCCTTCTGTCAAATTTTTTTGTCAATTGGTCGTTGGGTGCTTGTTAACCAGTATGGTTGAAATGATAATGCCATACTGCTACGATTGTTTTGGGCTATAAAATGCAGGGTTACTTTTCTAAAAAAAAGTAGTTTCTCGAGTAGCAATTTCTACTATCTGTATGATAGTGCCCCTGCAACTATTTGCTGTAAGAACAGGTATGTGACAGTTGAGGGAAAAAATTCAATAATACAAATCGGGACCTAATTCATCAGAGGAGACAAGCGATACATCAACTGAGTTCAGTACATAAGGAAAATTTTGATCAAAATAATTTTGGAGAAAGCCTTATTTCATAGAGTCTGTAAGCCAATTAGTGGCGACACAGATGTTTTCTTTTAAAAGAATTTTTTTCCAAACTTGTGTATACTTGAAAAGGTATATACAGCTAAAAAAAACTAGACAAGGGACATGTGGAGAATATCCCTAACCTTTTGTTTTACAAAATGGGGTAATTTTCTTTTAAGTTAAATCTTGGTTATTGAATGGTGACCCATGTGTAGGTCTTGTTTGATATTGCCATGCTGGTGTTTGGTTGAACTAAAAACCTTAGATTTAAATTTTCTTTATATAACCATAGTAGAAGATCCCATGTTGATTGATTGTGTGAGCCCCTGCCATGCCATCCTTAGAATGCATTGAGTGGGATAAAAATATCATGCTTTGGTAATATTTGTTCTAGTAAAATGTCCTGCAGAGTGTTGATCCTTTTGTGTATTAAACTCTAGTATTGTGTAGAAAAAGTTTTAAAATATTTTAAATATAGGGGTATATTAAACCATACAAGAAATATCTTGTATAACCCCGGGAATCTCTATTAGTCTCCGAATCTAGGGACGAGATTCTTTTTAAGGGGGAAAGGTTTGTAACACCCCAAAAATTCGTCCCTAATTTTAGTGGTGTTTTCTCACGCCTGAAAAACTTTTTCCATTTTCAAAATGTTTTCTTGAACCAGATGGTCTTTGAATTGAGTTTGGTTTCGCTCTGTTAGAAATTCTCCCAATAATATTCTAGCTTTGCCGACTCCACGATAATCCCATGCCATAGTTTGGTCTGTCAAACATTTGCCCCATTTGGAGATCCTAAAACCCTTCCCATCTATCCCACCAAAGCCACCACCTCAAATGTAGCTTGAAATAAATTCCACCAAGCTACCCTATGGTCCCCTCATACATATACACCACTCCCATGGAAGAATATTTCATAGTCCCATGCAATATTTCCAAGTTTATCCATATTCTCTATTATGCCATTTCCAATACAATAATTATTCAGACACCTTCCACTCATCCAAAAATTCTGCCATTTTGGGAATGTGCCTAATTTCACCTCCTGAACATTTCACTCCATTGTCCCAACCTCATTTGGGAAATATTTGGGGTACTTCCTTTGTAATGCTTTTTCTTGCCTAATTGCAATTTCCAAAGCAACCCCTAGCTACAAAAATCATTTGGCATTGCCACTTTTCCAAATTGACAACCTTACATATACAACAACATATCCACAATATCAGATCAAGATCATTTGAAAGAGCATTTAGCATACCCATGCCATTAGGGCACTTTTGGGACACCAAATCATTTGACCAACCTCCAGGTATCCAATTGAGCTCAAACTTCACAAAAATACTCTATATACCTATCCTAGCCTACTGTAAATTTTGGGGATTTTTCTGAGATGTGCAAAGCCTTGATCATTTCATCGAGCACCTGGTGAGCCCTAGGTTTTCTGAAATTTTACTTACACCAATTTGCAAACCAGCAAAAACCTATAACTAGAAAGTGGTAGGGTTTTAAATTTGGCACTATCTGACGCAAACCGTTTTCATTTTGGTGCTCCGAGTCGGCGGGAACACGATGATGTCACTCGCGTCGCGCTCTGGACGTCCCGGGCATGCGCACTTTGGCAAGCCCTAAATCCCGCTTAGCCTAAACCCTGCCTAACCTCCCCGGGCCATTGTGTGCCACGTACCCCATCTCTTAACCTATGAGTTGGGTCACCGACACTTCACCGTGGTAAAACCCCAACCCCTAATCACCACCCCCTCTCTACCCACATAAAAACCCAAAAATTGGGGAGCTTCTTTCCCTGTACCCCATTTGCTCCCTGCTCTCACTCCCTCACTCTCCTCACCCTCTCCACTCCCAGGTAGCCAGGGGAACGGGGAGCTCATCATGCTTGGCGTGCACGGCCATCGTGGCTGGCGGTCGAGACGAGCTCGAGCTCTCCCGCTCGTCCCCACGCCTTCCCTATCCCAAGCCCAGCTCCCACTGCTGTCGGCGTCCACCCTGCCCACCCCTTCGATGCTGCCATCGCGCTCCCGAGGACGCGCTCTGGTTGGTGCCTGTGCCACCATGGCGGGCGTGCCGCTATCCTCGGCCAGCCGCCTCCCGAAGCCGCCCGTCCACCCCGACGCCGCCCTCGACCGGCGTACCCGTGCATCCGCGTCGCTCCGACGCCATCCGCGTCACCCCGCCAACCACCTCGCCGCCGTCGTGCTCTCTCGCGCCGCGCCATGGCGGGCGTCCGCGTCGACCCGAGTCGACCACTGGCGACCTCCCGTCCCCGTCCTCCCCAGGCCGCCCCGACCGCGACTCAGCCGCCTCCATCCCTCCATGCCGCCAGTCACCCGCGTCCTCCGTCGAGCCCGAGCCCGGCACCGCGTTGACCCGGCCATCCTCCTGTCGCCTGGACTCGGCACCGAGCTCGGCATCAAGGCCTCACCCCCGGAGCCGTCCCCACCGCCGTCCCTGGCCGCACCGTCCGCGGCGTCTCCGTCATCGCCTCCCGATGCCCCGCCATGGCCACTCCCGCGTGTCGACCAAGGCGGCGGCCCCTGCGGTCCCCGGCGTCTCTGGCCCTCCCTCGGACGCGGCTAAGCCCGGCGACCTCGCCGCCGTCCTCGGCTCCCCCGTCGCCAGTCTCCTCCCCATGCTCTCCTCCCGTACGTGAGCAGGCGGGCCAATCAATCGATTTTGGGCTAGCTGAAAACGTATTTGTTTTTTTCCTCAGGTTTATGTTTCTTCACAGGGAAAGCGTACTTTCCGAGAATGCGCAACCAGCCCAGCCCAGCTCAGCTCGGAAACAGCCTGTTCTACTTTTTTTTCGAGTAAGCAGCGGATAGCTATTCGTCGTCGAGCCGTAACTTTTGATCCGTAGCTCCGTTTGAGGTGGTCCAAATTGGTAAATTCATGTTTTGAAAAGCTCTATCCAGTGGTCTAGGATTTACATTTTTTGTGAGGTACTTAGATGCTCGGCACACTTGTATGCTTGCATAGGTATATTCCGCAGTATCGGCGAATCGAGACCCTAAACCGCGACGTGTCCGTGACCTGCAAGCCAAATGGCGTCGATCGTCGAAGGCAAGCTAACCACTTGCTATGAACACTCAAGCGGTGTTTGTTTGTTTGCATTTTACCCTGTCATATAGGTGCATTTTATTGCTTATCATCTGTGAACTGTGCGTCACGAGATATCGTGGCTTTGTTTATATCTTGTCAACTGTGCATCACGAGATATCATGGCTTTGTTATATCCTTTCAACTGTGCGTCACGAGATATCGTGACTTTGTTTCATACCTGTAATACGATAAACCCATGTCCCGTGGGTTGAGTTCCGGTACCCCGTCTAAATACACGTTGGGTCCTGCCCAAGTGGATTGAACCGCTACTTTTCTGTAGAGTTGTGACGTGCGTTGGACGGTACCATGCACCAGTCCCCATTCTGGCGACGATGCACTGGGGGAACCGCCGCAGCCAATGGAATGGTGCAACGGGATCGCGTGGACGCCTCCACTAACTTTGTAGTCGACCTGTGGCTGTCACTGGTCGGAGGTATCTCCGCCATCGCCCGGTTGACGCTAACCAACTGTGCTATCTTACTTCCTTTTACTCAACCTGTGGCTGTCACTGGTCGGAGTTATCTCCGCCCTCACCCGGTTGACTGTGCTATTTTACTTTCTTTTACTCAACATGTGGCTGTCACTGGTCGGAGGTATCTCCGCCCTCTTCCCGGTTGACTGTGCTATTTTACTTTCTTTCGATCAACCTGTGGCAGGCACACTCGTCGCCCGGTTGAGTTTATTCACCTTTGCTGGATTATTATGTGATTATTATTGCTCATTGTAACCTGTGAACTAACTATTTTTATTTCTTTTTGCTCGATCAGTGGTGGCCCTATAGTCACCCGGTCAATGCAAACTAACTATATATTGCTTGAACTATTGTGTGCAGTTTACTTTTGTTTCATGTTGATATGATATTATGGTTTTTGCAGTGGACTAATCGGTTTCATGTTGATATGATATTATGGTTTTGCAGTGGACTAATCTGTTTCATGTTGATATGATATTATGTTTTTGTGTTGGACTAATCCTCTGTTGTTGGAATTGTTGTTGAAAGAAACTGGATTAAATGAACCAACCCTCCAAACTTCGATAGGGTCAGTCCATAGTGCCACTAATCTGAACATTGAACGCACTACCACTGTCATCCAAATGGGAGAGCCATAGCCTATGTAACCTATCAAGCCTCCTTTGATGCTACCCACTTGGCAAGTCTAGTCGGATACTGCATAGTTGTGGTCGGGGCTAGTCTTGCGAAGGTTTCGGAGCTAGGCGTTGCTCATGAGTTGGGGACGTGCCGGATTCACTTCGTCATAAAACTTAGCCCGAGTGGTAAGTCGGTGGCTATACAAGGAGTGTCTTGGTAGCATGAACGGTTATGTAAGTGTATCTTGCCTTAGCTAAGTAAGGTGCATTTAGATGGGTGGTAACTGCAACCTCTCGAGAGTGTGTCGTCTAGCAGCTAGCCTTGTTCCTAGGTTATGGAATAGTTCAGTGTCGGTCACAATATTGTCCTTTGTCGAGTCCGGAGGTTAAACTTAAGTTCGGTTTGAAAGAAAGATGAACAACCTGATTTACAATAGGCTGATGCAGGGAATGTTACTTGAGCTGTGGATGGTTACCCGTGTTTGGGGTGACGGTGTGATTGTTGGGAGCCTAGAGTTAGGCCTGAGCCAACGTCAGCCGTGCATGCCCCAAGCAGAGACATAAGGCCAGTGGGCCTAGCAGTTTGACAGATGTGGAGAGGTCGTTGGCCTAGTTGTGATGACAGGTGATGTTAAAATACTTGGTACCAATGGGTACACCCGTTATTCGTCATAGGTAAGTTTTTTGTGTGATCTCCGGTACATGATCCAACCGTACCTGGTTTGGACTCTGTACTGGTGGTACTCCCGTTGTTTGCTTATGCCATGTTTTATGGTGATGCCATGTTGTCATCATTTTGGACTGCCGTAAGTAGACCCTTGCCATGTTTAGATCATTTTCTGTTGCTAGACACTTGTTGCATGATTTTTTACTGTTCATGTCTTGTGGTTATTTTCTTGCGAGTACGTCATTGTACTCAAACTGGCTTTTCATGTGGCCAGACGTTGAGAAGATTCATCTACTACCATACCAAGGAGATGGAGAAAGAGCGTGCTAGGATCAGTAGCCCAGCCAGATGCCTATGGAATGGAGCCACTCCAAGCCGTTGCCGTATCTGTGTCTTCCGCTCCAGTTAAACTCTGTCCCGTGCCATACTTGGCCATGATAATTTTCATGCCTTGATGGCCATGTAAACCATTTGTAGCCCTCTGGGCCTGATTGTGTAATGATATTTCCGCTATGTTGCATACTCGTAACGTGCGTCCAGATATCCTGGGCTGGCGCACGGGGTGACCGCCTCTCTGGCAACATGTGTCAGAGGGGGGTGCCAAACTTCGGCGAAACCCGAACCCTGGTGGAAAAGGTCAAACTTCCCGTCTGTCCGTTCGACCGATGTAGAAAGGGGACCAGTGGACATATTTTCTTGGTTGTGTTAGGGTAGGCCATATATATGAACATGGGAAACCAAAAAACTTCACGATATTCCCACCGATTCGCCCGAAGGGTGTGTTTCGAGCTCTAATAAGTTGATAAACTTACTAGGGAGGAAGTGATGCCGATGAAGCCGTCCACACTCCGGAGTAGGATCTCAGCCCTCTCAACCTTACACCACACTTGTATACATATGGTATTGCACCAACTAGGTTTTTTTGGTATTCCGATGGTCCAGAGCCCCGCTTCGGCAAACCTGAACACTAGTGGAAAAGGTCAAACTTCCCGTCTGTCCGTTCGACCAATGTAGAAAGGGGACCAGTGGACACTTTTGCTTGGTTGTGTTAGGGTAGGCCATATATATGAACATGGGAAACCAAAAATCTTCACGAGATTCCCACCGATTCGCCCGAAGGGTGTGTTTCGAGCTCTAATAAGTCGATAAACTTACTAGGGAGGAAGTGATGCCGATGAAGCCGCCACACTCCGGAGTAGGATCTCGGCCCTCTCAACCTCACACCACACTTGTATACATATGGTATTGCACCAACTAGGTTTTGTGGGATTCCGATGCTCCAGAGCCCCGCTTTGGCGAAACCCGAACCCTGGTGGAAAAGGTCAAACTTCCCGTCTGTCCGTTCGACCGACGTAGAAAGGGGACCAGTGGACACTTTTGCTTGGTTTTGTTAGGGTAGGCCATATATATGAACATGGGAAACCAAAAATCTTCATGAGATTCCCACCGATTCGCCCGAAGGGTGTGTTTCGAGCTCTAATAAGTAGATAAACTTACTAGGGAGGAAGTGATACCGATGAAGCCGCCCACACTCTGGAGTAGGATCTTGGCCCTCTCAACCTCACACCACACTTTTATACATATTGTATTGCACCAACTAGGTTTTTGTGGGATTCCGATGCTCCAGAGCCCCGCTTCGGCGAAACTCGAACCCTGGTGGAAAAGGTCAAACTTCCCGTCTGTCCGTTCGACCGACGTAGAAATGGGACCAGTGGACATTTTTTCTTGGTTGTGTTAGGGTAGGCCATATATATGAACATGGGAAACCAAAAATCTTCACGAGATTCTCACCGATTCGCCCGAAGGGTGTGTTTCGAGCTCTAATAAGTCGATAAACTTACTAAGGAGGAGGTGATGTTGATAAAGCCGCCCACACTCCGGAGTAGGATCTCGGCCCTCTAAACCTCACACCACACTTGTATACATATGGTATTGCACCAACTAGGTTTTTGTGGGATTCCGATGCTCTAGAGCCCCGCTTCGGCAAATCCCGAACCCTGGTGGAAAAGGTCAAACTTCCCGTCTGTCCGTTCGACCGACGTAGAAAGGGGACCAGTGGACACTTTTGCTTGGTTGTGTTAGTGTAGGCCATATATATGAACATGGGAAACCAAAATCTTCACGAGATTCCCAGCGATTCGCCCGAAGGGTGTGTTTCGAGCTCTAATAAGTCGATAAACTTACTAGGGAGGAAGTGATGCCGATGAAGCTGCCCACACTCCGGAGTAGGATCTCGGCCCTCTCAACCTCACACCACACTTGTATACATATGGTATTGCACCAACTAGGTTTTTGTGGGATTCCGATGCTCCAGAGCCCCGCTTCGGCGAAACCTGAACCTTGGTGTAAAAGGTCAAACTTCCTGTCTGTCTGTTCGACTGACGTAGAAAGGGGACCAGTGGACATTTTTTGTTGGTTGTGTTAGGGTAGGCCATATATATGAACATGGGAAACCAAAAAATTTCACAAGATTCCCACCGATTCGCCAGAAGGGTGTGTTTCGAGCTCTAATAAGTCGATAGGAGGAAGTGATGCCGATGAAGCCGCCCACACTCCGGAGTAGGATCGGCACTCCCAACCTCACACCACACTTGTATACATATGGTATTGCACCAACTAGGTTTTTGTGGGATTCCGATGCTCCAGAGCCCCGCTTCGGCAAAACCCGAACCCTGGTGGAAAAGGTCAAACTTCCCGTTTGTCCGTTCGACCGACGTAGAAAGGGGACCGGTGGACATTTTTGCTTGGTTGTGTTAGGGTAGGCCATATATATGAATATGGGAAACCAAAAATCTTCACAAGATTCCCTCTAATTCGCCCGAAGGGTGAGTTTCGAGCTCTAAGTCGATAACACCCCCCGCCCCTTTTCGAGCGAAAGAGAGAGAATCATGTGACAAGTAGGGCTAGATTTTGGTTCTCCATGTATTCCACACTATTTCCCTTTCCCGATTTGTCAGGTCAACACTTTATAGGTTGATTTATTCACAAAGTCCATTTTTTAAATATAATTCCATAAATTTTCAATTTGTTAAATCCACCTATCATGCATACGACGACCACCAAACGTTTCCCTCCCACCCACCAAAATTTTGCGCCGGCTCCAAAAATTTCGTGGTAGGATTGCCCGTCCAATTGATTAGTGTAGGGAAATTTACTTGTCAGCCCTCCCGCACACCACGGTCAAATGTTAGCATGGAGGGTATTTTTGTAATCGTGCTGAAATCCTCCTTATCCCCTCGGCCCTCGCTGAAAGAATCTACTTTTTCGAAACCAAAGCATAGCCCCTCCTCTATTCCCCCTCGCCTTCCAGCTTGCCTTCCCGGTCTTATACCTCGCCGTATAGCTCGCCTTCCAGATCTCCATCGTCGCCGTCCAGGTCTACCACCTCGCCGTCCAGATCTGCCACCTCGCCGCCCAGGTCGCCCTCCAGATCTGCCACCTCTCCGCCCAGGTCGTCGTCCAGATCTGCCACCTCGCCGCCCAGGTCGCCGTCCAGATCTTCCACCTCGCCGTCGTCGTGCTTGCCGTCCAGGTCTGCCACCTCTGTCCACCTCGCCGGTCTGCCACCACATCACCAACCTCGGCGTACGTCCAGATATGCCACCTCGCTGTCGCCGTGCTCGCCGTCCAGGTCTACCACCTCTGTCCACCTCGCCAGTCTGCCACCTCGTCACCAACCTCGGCGTACGTCCAGATCTACCACCTCGCCGCAACTTCGCCGTCAAGGTCTGCAACCTCGATGCCACGAGTAAAGATTGAAGGCGAGAAGGAACGCAGTGAGAAAGATGGCCCTAAAGTCACAGGAAATTATTTTCACAAAATCATTGTTTTTGGCAGTTCGATGCAGTTACTCTCTACATAGTTTTCCTGTTTAATTGAATACTTGATGCTTCTTTATTATCCTGTTTATGTGCGATGCAATTAATCTGTCTAAATTGTTTGATTGATGCTTCCTAATTAGTCTGCCAATGTTTGATGCAGTTTATCTGTCTAAAGTTTGCCTGTTAATCGTATGATAGATGCTTATTTATTATTTTTATTATGTTTGATGCAATTAATCTGTCTGCATTGTTTGCCTGCTTAATCGTTTGATTGACGCTTCCTAATTATCCTTCTAATGTTTGATGCAATCAATCTGCCCTTCTTGTTTGCCTGTTTAATTGTATGATTGATGCTTTTTTATCGTGCTTATGTTTGATGCATTTAATCTCTAGTGACTTCTGCCTGTTTGATTGTATGGTTGATGCATCTTTATTATACTGCTTATTTGTGATTCAATTAATCTATCTACATTCATTGCATGTTTGATTGATGTTTGCTTATTATCGAGCTTTGTGTTCCTATGGTTTTAGCAAGTGTTATATTTGTAGCTTACACTAGTAGGAAAAAGGTTACCCGTGGCGCACCATTTTTTGTTACCCGTGGCGCAGGGGCCTGCGCCACGGACTACCACGCCAGGGGTAACACTTTAGCCGTGGCGCAGGTGTCCCGGTGCGCCACGGGTAACAAATTAGCCGTGGCGCACCTCTACACCCTGTGCCACGGGTAATGTGCGCCACGGGTATGTAACTACATGCACCACGGGTATGTTTTTCGGGAAATAAAAAAATGCCGCAGCCGCCCAGAGGCCGCGTACGGGAAGTGTAATGCCCCGACCCCGGAATTATATAGAGAGGCTATGAATCCGACACAACCATCAAAGTATAAGACAAAGATCGAGACTTGTGGAACAGAACTGGCACAAAGCATGACTCTACGACACAAAACATATAGCAACTCATATAAAGAGAAGAATACAAATATTACAAGGCAAAAGGATCACAGATCCAACAATTCAACAAGCGGAAGCGGGTAGTGTTGTCTAACAACAAGAAGCAAAATATGGCCTAAGAGGCCTATAATAAATATCACCCAAGCCAGCTTGTTCCACGGTCCCAAGCTGCCACCTGGGAACCCCAGACTAGTAGTCGACGTCAACGAAGAAACCACCTAGTTGCTCGGTGTCTTCCTCCTCTGAAATACAAAATCATAGAGGCAGCAAAGAGAGACTGAGTACGATGTACTCGCAAGTTTAGTAGGGCGATATAGGCCCAATGACTGACGGAGGCTCTAAAGCTTTATATGTATTTCTTTTGCATAACGCTAAGTTTCATAAACAGAAGTATAAATGACACTTGGCATTCGTCTACTCAGAATACTTTTCAAAAGGGGTAAGAGAGTAACATTTGTCATCATTGGTTCTCATCGAACCCTTTTGTAACCAACCACACTCATCTCTACCAAGGCACCCCCCTCGAATCACCCTCGAGGAAGTGAACCTTTAACACATGTGATTATGCAACCTTTAGCTGCCATATCAATTAGGTTAATGTTGTTTATGATCTTATATCCAATACCAAGATTGTCCATAACCGTGGACACGGCTTTTCGAAAAGATTAACCCTGCAGGGGAGTACTAATTTACCCATTGGTACCGTCCGGCTCACCTGAGTGGCCCTCTTCCGGGGAAGGCCGGCAAGCGGGCGCGGTTAAACCTTTACCTCGCGTGAGACTATCCAAGAGTCATCTGTGGCCACAGGGCAAGTTTACCCAGCCTCAGCCCCTGCCCCATCGCCACGTCCTAAACACCACCATCCTCATCATTTCTTTTTCCGCTCACACACACGGCAAATGGAAATAGCAAACTAGAGGACCCTTGGATACGCCCGCACAAGTTATTTGGTTAGTAAGGCGCCCATACACCCACCAATGGCAGCACGCTCGTCTTGGTTCAAGAGGTAAAGAACTCGCACCTAGGGGCTAGAGTGAGGCAAAACACCATCCCCGATGGCAACTCACCCAAGCCGTCTTAGCATTTTAATTAAGCATCACATTTATCCACCATGCCCGAATCATTCCATCAACATCAACAATTATGGAATTAATAACGGACATAAAGCATTTACCTAAGCATTTCTAAGCATAGCTAGATATATGCATACAGCAATACTATCTTTATCTCGGCCAACACTTCAACCCTAGGTTTCATAGGTAGGGATACATGTGATTGGCTTGGGGAAGAACATGCATTCATAGGATATTCTAATATTTACCAAAAGATACATTTGAACCGCATGCAATATTATGGTGGATAAAATAACTTGATAAAATCATAGGATGCTAGATGCCAAGAAGGTTAGGTTATCTCTTGCCTTGCTGCCCGGTCGTGAAGTACTGCTCGTCGGGGTAGTTAGAGAGACCCTCGACTCCGGAATCTATCGATACCCAAAAAGAATACAAAGAACACATAAATCACACGAACACAAGATGCAATGCTCAATCACATGATGACATGTCAAATTGATGCAATGATATTATTATCTAATTTAGATAGCAACATTAAATGGGGAGCCAAATAATTAGTGCAATTATTTGGAACCAACCCCATATTTATCTTAATGATCACAATTCCTTATAAATTATCAAATTATTAGGGAAGTGGTTCAATTATGCATGAACATGACATGAATGGATAGGTTTGGTCATTCCGATCATTTTGGTATTTTATTTGTAATTTTCGGAGCACCGATGATTAAATGACAATTTATTTAGATAAACGAATTTAATTGATTTAATCAAATTATGAATAGCATCAAATAAGAAATTGTGATCATGACATGATATCAGCATGGGGGAATAGCATTTGACAAGTTGATCACTTTGATATTTAATTCATAATTTTCGGACAATTATTTAATAAGTTATGAATTTTCCTAATTTGGGATTATTTAACCCATTTTAGGAATTCTTAAATAACCAAAATAAAGTAATTCCAAAAGAAGATTACAATGAGTCCGAGTGGTAGAGTTTGTTTTTCTGAACATTTTGAAACTTGAATTGTCGAATTTGAAGCATTTCTCAAAAAGATATTAATTATTTAAATTTCACTTTATTTCCAAAATTTCACAGGTTTTACTGTTGCGGGCCGGCCCACAGGTCGGCCCAGGCCGGTGTGCAGGCCGGGCCAGTGGCTGAGGGTACCGGCCCCAGAGCCGGCCCAGACCGGGGCCAGGCCGGGGCACTGCCCGAACAGGCCGGCCTCGTGGCCGGCCCAGGCCGGGGTGAAGGCCGGGCGTGCACGCGCGCTGTTAACTGAATTTGGAAACGAGGGATTCAGAGTTTCAGTTTCAGAGCAACGGCGACGAGACGGTTTGCAGCGGTCGCTGCCGCTGCTGATCCTCACGGGCGTGAGCAGAGGGAAGCTGGGGTTGCGGAGGCATGCTGGTGTGAGTAGGGGATGCGTGCATCGTGTACGCGAACTGGAGTGGACAGGGCGTGGGTGCAGGAGCAGGGCGAGCTCGAGCGCAAGCTCGTCCATGGTGGAGCGGAAAGGGGGCAGATGATTGCGGAGTCTACGGCACCAATTTGAGCTGGGGAACGGCGGGAACGGAGACGGGTGCTCACTGGGATGGTGCTGATGTAGCCGTTCATGCTCGAGGAAGCCCGCCGTTGTCGGAGGCGAAGATCCCCACCGGTGGCCGTCGGGGAAGAAGTCGATGCGTGCGGCGATCCCCAGCTGGCTCCTCTCTTGCCTCCGTGGCATTCTTGATGTGGATGACGTCTAGGTGCGATTCCAGAGCTCGAAGGTCCCTCGCGGCGACCATGGCGGCGTCTTGATGGTGCTGCAGGTTCCGGCCAGGAGGAGGAACAGAGAGCAGGGAGGGGATCGCACAGCGAAGTCGATGGCGGCGGCCCCAGGCCGATTCCTTTGGCGTGGAGGTGCAGCACGGTGAGGCGATGAGGTTAGCATCGTCCATTGGCTCCAGGATGTCCTCGGTCGTCGGCGATTTGGAGGGGACGGCGGCGGCCATTTGTGGACCTGGAGCTCTATCTAGGGTTTGCGGTTTGGATCGACGCAAGAGAGAGAGAGCAGAGCAGAGAGAGGCACGACCCCAAGGGGGGCCTCCTTATCCTCCAGCGCGGCAGGGGCGAGGCGGCATGGCGCCAGGAGGTGGGCGTCGGCAGCATGGGCATGGCAGCATTGTGGAGGAGAAGAACATTTCCAGAAACACCCCTGTTACATTTTAACAAATTACAGAAAGGTCCAGCACCACTTTAGTGAAATTAAATTGAGGCCCTGGAACATTTTCAGAAATTATGCAAAAATTCAAATAGGCTCCATTTAACCCTTAGGTGCTCCACAAAAATTGGTGAGACAAATAGAAATGTTTTGCACCACATGTGTTCTTCGAGTTTAAATAGGGCATTTTTGATAAATTCCAAAATAGATTTATTTGGAGCATTTAGGCATTTCAATAAATTATGAAAATATTTATGGAGGCTCATATTATAGTAATGAATCACCCCATATGTTTACTTTGAAATTTTGGGGAAGTTTACCTTGGTTCCAAAATTAGAAATTGAATTAAGCCAATTTAAGCCCTCATATTTATTTCTCATTTGACAAAACTTGGAAATTGAGAATTGGGGATAAGAAGCAAGTTGGGAACTTCCTAAACAATTTGGAAGTTCAAGAATAAAGTATTTTGCCAACTTGAGCTTTGCATTTGGTTTGGCCAATGCATTTAGTTTGGAAAATGTGAGGAAGGGTTTTGCTTCCTTTGTTTTCATTTCTAGGTGTTGCTTTATTTCCATATTAGCAATTTTAAATATGTATGCCATGATGCAATGCAACACAAAAAGTGAAAATTTGGCCCGTATTTTAGGGTACCAAATTGGGGCTGTTACAATTCTACCCCCCTTACAGGAATCTCATCCCGAGATTCTAGAGTAGGAAGAGGGAGGAAGGAACATGACAACACATCTTCCTCGTTGCAGAGATTTGGCTAACTAACATGACATGCCACAAAGGCGGAAAGAACAGGAGATAGCTAAAGGCGTTAGACAAAATGACTCTTGCCCAAAAGCATAGGTTATTGAGAGGAAAAGGAACGACTTGACCAAACAAAGGTCGAGCCGAGGATAGGACAACCGATCACCAAGACATCACTTCAAACCATCCGTTGGGTAGACCGTAGAGATTTGGCACCGTGAGGAGAAAGGCATCTTCTGGACTCCACACTTCAGATACACAAGAGATCTCCATAAGATTGAGGATTGGGCCCTAAGGTGACTGGTGAAATGACCCAACGTCCGTGTGATTGGGCAAACCTTGATTTCACCGAGGTGGGAAGGATATAGCATTGGATCCACAATAAGATAGAGAGGTAAAACCTCATAACGAGATATTGCCACGAGACAGATGGGGTAGGAGGATCTACCGATAGAAATTTAGCAACTCCGTAGTGAGGTTCTCCTTGAGATTCTAGATATCACACACATGCTTCGGAAATAGCATTCATTTGATCCTCAAGCGAAGGTCGTACTTGAAGATAGAGAAAGGACCCTAGGGGAAAACTTCTGGAACCAGTTACACATGATTCTCATGGATATCGGTTGATTTTGAAGAGCTAGGAGATTTGGTCAGAAGTCCTTCCGGTGAGATGCGTGAACCACAACACCGGACTTGTCGGTTTACCAGTAGGCTTAGGACATGCTCTTGATAGACTCCAAGCATCCCTTTTGCTTGAGATTCGGAGTTGGTTTGGCGTGAGGATAATTCAGACTTGACATGTCCGAAGAAGGAGTTTGCTAAAGTTAGCAGACAGATAGGATAACTAGATTCTCAGATAAGGGCTTCATGGCCAAGCTCCAGAACACGAGGTAGATTGGGAGTTCTATTGGGTCACGATTACGAAGCGGAGATTGAACCAGCATGAAGTCCAAACAATGAAACCCAGCTGATTCATGATTGGGAAACACCGGTAAGCTGAGGATATTTGACAACCTCTTCTTATTTAGGAACGTCTCGGTCAGGGGTTTGGTGTGCACATATGGCTTAATCAGAGAAAGGGGAGGTAACAACCTACCAGCTCCATGATGCACATATACATAACCAACTTGTGATTTAACCCGAGGGGACAAAGTGAACTTCACTCGGTTCCCCAGCGACAAAAGTCACTGGTTGCGAGAGAAACCTTGCCTTTCAAGGAAAAGGTGCGGTCTTGGGGGTTTCGAAAAGAATCCAACTTGCTGACCGAAGGTGTGCATCTGAACAAAAGGACTTGGCAACACAGAAAACTCAGCTCGATGATATAATTACTAGTCATGCTAAGAGTGCCACCAAAGTCTTTGGATTCAAAACAGTATTAGTTGCTAAGAATATCCGATTACCACAACGATATTCATCCTCAACACTCTCGAGCCCGGGCAGCTCGGAGGTAGATGGATAAGGAAGGGTAGGAGCATCACTTCATCAAGTGCGTCATGAGACTAAGCACGACCTCTTGATATAAAAGAGTGTGACACTCCAGGGTGGAACGGAACAAAAGCTAGTCAAGCTCTTACTCCGCGAACTACAATACTTTCACCTAGTCCGAGACATGGACAAGGTACCGGAGTTTGTTTCTCCTGACATCCCGAGGTGGAATGCCTTGACGAACCACGAGAAGGCATGCATCAGAACACTTCAATGCACGATCAACTTGACGGTCAACTGACCGAGAGAGGTCGGACAACAGATTTAGAGTAAGGAGAGAGCTATCAACAATTCCCTGATATTGAAGAAGCCCTTGGTTAGCACTCTTCCGACAAATAGTGCCGAAGGGTCTCAGGAAAACGGGTGTTACCGGAGGAAAATCCCATTTTTGATGGAAGAACTCGCTAAGAGCAACTCCGTCGAGATTCAGTTAGTTACCTGACAGCAGTCTAGATAAAGCTAGGGGCAAAGAAGAGCATGGCTGAGCAAGACAATTACGGCTGCAAGCTCGAGCTCGAGGATTTACTTTAGATTTTTGCCAACCTGATGTAGGGTTAACCATTACCACCAGGGGTCAACGGAAAAGATCTTGGGTTAAAGATCAGCTTCATGCACTGGAACCCACAATAGCATAATACTCACAAGGGTGACAGCCCTCATGAATAATTACACCGGAGCCCTAGCACAATCCGGGACCTTCGGTTCAAGATCTTGGGCTAAAGCAAAGGAACATCTTGACGAACCATCATACTTCCTTTCTTCATGTTTTAGATTTGGCAGAGGAGTAAGGTTAACTAGTAACTAAAGGTAGGAACCCAAACCCCGAGATCCTAGAGATTTAGAACTTGCCGACGACCAGAAGAACCGTTAAAAACAAATAGAGGTAAGATGGCACCGAGATCAGAGTGAATTGGATGAGGAGTAAAAAGAATCCTAAGAAGGTTTTCACAACTCATTTTTTAGGTCAAAATATTTTTTCACTAGACTCGACATCGACCAGAAGAAAGGGTTTCCTACAGGCAGTCCTGCTCTGATACCAACTTGTAACGCCCCGACCCCGGAATTATACAGAGAGGCTATGAATCCGACACAACCATCAAAGTATAAGACAAAGATCGAGACTTGTGGAACAGAACTGGCACAAAGCATGACTCTACGACACAAAACATATAGTACCTCATATAAAGAGAAGAATACAAATATTACAAGGCAAAAGGATCACAGATCCAACAATTCAACAAGCGGAAGCGGGTAGTGTTGTCTAACAACAAGAAGCAAAATATGGCCTAAGAGGCCTATAATAATATCACCCAAGCCAGCTTGTTCCACGGTCCCAAGCTGCCACCTGGGAACCCCAGACTAGTAGTCGACGTCAACGAAGAAACCACCTAGTTGCTCGGTGTCTTCCTCCTCTGAAATACAAATCATAGAGACAGCAAAGAGAGACTGAGTACGATGTACTCGCAAGTTTAGTAGGGCGATATAGGCCCAATGACTGACGGAGGCTCTAAAGCTTTATATGTATTTCGTTTGCATAAAGCTAAGTTTCATAAACAGAAGTATAAATGACACTTGCATTCGTCTACTCAGAATACTTTTCAAAAGGGGTAAGAGAGTAACAATTGTCATCATTGGTTCTCATCGAACCCTTTGTAACCAACCACACTCATCTCTAACCAAGGCACCCCCCCTCGATCACCCTCGAGGAAGTGAACCTTTAACACACGTGATTATGCAACCTTTAGCTGCCATATCAATTAGGTTAATGTTGTCTATGATCTTATATCCGATACCAAGATTGTCCATAACCGTGGACACGGCTTTTCGAAAAGATTAACCCTGCAGGTGAGTACTAATTTACCATTGGTACCGTCCGGCTCACCTGAGTGGCCCTCTTCCGGGGAAGGCCGGCAAGTGGGCGCGGTTAAACCTTTACCTCGCGTGAGACTATCCAAGAGTCATCTGTGGCCACAGGGCAAGTTTACCCAGCCTCAGCCCCTGCCCCATCGCCACGTCCTAAACACCACCATCCTCATCATTTCTTTTTCTGTCGGCACAGTGGAAACCAGGTACCACGGGCCGGCCTGCCAGGGCCCACAAGATTCTTTGGATGATTTTCGCTAAGGACCAGGCTCTCCAAGCCTGGCGAGCTTCGCGAGGATTTCTCCCCTCGCGAAGGGTTTTTCTCCTCGCCAAGGGTTCTTTCCCTCGACGAGGGATCGCTCCTCGACAAGGCGTCTCCGACGCCGCCCGCAATTCCGCCAAGGACCAAGCTGAAGGGCTTGGCGAGGCTTTTCGCCTCGCGAAGCGCTTTCCTCGTGAAGCTATCTCTGCCCCCGCGGCAGAGCGCACATGGGCTCTGCGCCGTGTGCAGAGTGACGCGCGTGCCTACGCGCGATGACGACAACGCCGCAGTTGCCATTTCCATGTATAAAGCAGTCAACAAAGCGGAGCCAAGCAAAGCGGACAACAAGTATTACCTCTTTGGTGACAAGGGAACAGTCTGCAGCTACGCTCCAAGGACGACGTCACTGTGGGTCACCTCCCACCTCGGCAAGCGCTAGCCCGCTGTCCAGCTGGTCGGTGCCCCTTTTCAGCTTTGGTGACGCCGTTCCCCTGCCGTAGACCACGTCCACGATCTTTACCTTTATGGTAGACCTCACCTTTACGGTGCACCGCGCCTCCTCCTTCGTCGCCATGTGGTAGCCCTTCCCGCCCAAATGTTTGGGCAGAAGAGGCCCAGGGCGCCTATAAAAGGAGGAGGAGCACGCCCTAGCAAAGGGTTCGATTCCTGGTTCGATTCCTGGTTCGATCTTCGGTTGGTGCAGCTCTAGCAAACCCTAACCCTAGATCTAAAGATCAGCAAGTAGCCATTGTTAGCCACCTAGAGCTCGACAAGCTCTCCTTGTACTGTAAACTCTCCAAGCAGTGCAATACATAGAAGCAGGACGTAGGGGTTTTACCTCCACAAGAGGGCCCTGAACCTGGGTAATACCTTGTGTTAATCTCTGCAGTGTCGTCCGCAGTGAGCCTGACGAGCACTATCGCCGGAGCACGTTGTGGATTGTTTGACTCCGTGTTCAGCCCCTTACACGATACCTTGGAGACACCCCTAGTTCCAGGGGACAATCTCCGACATTTGGCGCGCCAGGTAGGGGGCTGAGGCGCGTCTTCATCCTCGACACAGCCATGGCCGGCTCTCGTGCCGAACGTCTCGCTCGCCGGACGGCTAGCGCCGCCACCGCTCCCGCAGGCCGCCCGCGCGGCCGCCCGCATGGGGGCTCTGCTCCGGAGCGCCGCGTCGACCCCGAGCCCCGCGTCGAGCACCCCGACGACGACGACATCGACCACGCTGAGGACGACCTCGGTGAAGAGGAGGCCTCCTCCCTGCCCCCGTCGCGGGACCGTGCTGCCTCCTCGCTGGGCCGCCCTGCGCCCAGCCCGGCGACTGCGCTCCTCATGGCGCAGGAGCTGCTGAAGTACCGCCCCACGCCGGCGGCTCAGGAGGCCTGGCTCAACCGCGTTGCCGAGCTCATCGGCGCCGCTCGCGCCGCGGCACCTGCGCCGTCTCGTTCCTTGGTCCCTTCTGCGCTCGTGGGGGACGTGGCGCACGGCGCACCTCCCGCGCCTCCTCTCCAACCCGCACCCGCTCCGGCTCCACCGGTTGCACCGCAACCTGCTCCAGCGGGGGCTCCTCCTCGCGACGGCCGCGCTGCATCGCACGCGTCGTCGCCGCATGACTGCCAGATCGTGCAGTGAGCCCCTGAGGACGCACGCGTGAGCATCGAGCGCGGGCAAGAACGCCGCAACCGCGCCGTCCAGGACATCGCCACCGCCGGGCGCCACCTTCGCGCCACCCTTGCCAACGGCACGGTCACCTACGGCACGACGGCCGCGTTCACTCGCAGCCTTCGTCGCGTCGTTTGGCCGGTCAAGTTCAGGCCGGACCTCCCTCCGCGCTACGACGGCAAGAACAACCCCCTGGAGTTCCTGTAGCTCTACTCTCTGGCCATCCAGGCCGCCGTGGGCGACGACAAGGTCATGGCGAACTGGTTCCCCATGGCCCTCAAGGACTCTGCGTCCTCATGGCTCACCAACCTCCCCGTCGAGTCCATCAACTCCTGGGAGGAGCTCTGCCGGTGCTTCGTCGCCAACTTCAAGGGCACGTACGAGCGCGGCCTCACCTACAACGACCTCCGCGCCGTGCGTCAGAAGCCCGGCGAGACCCTCCGCAAGTAAATCCAGAGCTTCAGCCAAGTGCGCAACAAGATCCCCAACGCCACCGACGCGCAAGTCATTTCGGCCTTCCAGGCTGGGGTCACGGACGTGCGGATGCTCGAGAAGCTCGGCATCCACGACAACATCACCACCGTCGTCAAGCTTTTCGACTTGGCAGACAAGTGCGCCAAGGCTGAAGAGGGCCGCTTGTTCGTCAAGAATGAGCCAGGGGACCCCGCCGAGGGGTCCAAGAAGAAGAAATCCTCTGAGAAGCGCAAGACTACTGCGGTCCTCGCGGCAGAGCCTGACGCCAAGCAGTCTCGCCAAGCTGCCACTCCAGCCGCAGGACCTGAGAAGAAGGATGATCGTCCCTTCTACATCTACCACAACAGGCACTCTCACGCCACCGAGGACTGCTTCGACATCAAGAGGCTTCGCGAGGCTCGTGAGGCTCGCGAGGCAAACGGAGGCCGCGGAGGCCGCGGCGGAGGCCACAGCGGCCACGGGGGGCGACGCTGGAACAACAGCTACAACGACAACTACCAGCAGAACCCCCAGGCCAACGCTGCCCAGCCCGCAAACGACAACCTGCCTGCCGAGGCCGACGAGGGCTACCAGGTACCTCGTGGAGCCGCTTGCATCCTTGGCGGGGCTCAGGCCCCTCGCTCCAACCGCCACTTCAAGCAACTCGCTCGTGAGGTCGCAGCATCCCTTCCTGGAGTCGAGGCCTCCAGGCCCCTCAAGTGGTCCCAGTGCCCCATTACTTTCGACTCCGGCGACCACCCCAAGTCCACTTCAACCGTTGGCACCATCCCGTTGGTCTGCACCCCCACCATCAACAATATCGCCGTCTCTAAGACGCTCATTGATGGGGGTGCTGGCCTCAACGTCATCTCCGTCGAGACATTCGAGAAGCTGCAGGTGCCCTACGAGCGGCTCATGCCTACCAGGCCCTTCTCGGGAGTGACAGAGGGTCTCACCACCCCTCTGGGGCAGGTGAGGCTCGCCGTCACTTTCGGCACCCAGGCCAATTACCGCACCGAGCTGATCGACTTCGACGTCACGCACATCGGCCTACCCTACAACGCCATACTCGGCTACCCCGCCCTCACCAAATTCATGGCGGTGACCCACCACGCCTACAACCTCGTCAAGCTCCCTGGCTCGGGTGGCACCATTGTCATCCGCGGCGTGGTCTCGGACGCCCTGTACGCTGCGCAGGCGGCCTACAAGGCTGCCACGGTGGCGTCACCCGCCGATGAGGACGAGGAACCCCTCCCGAGGCCCCCCGCGAAGAAGAAGCAGCTGTTCTCTCAGGAGAAGGCCGCGACAAAACAAGTGCCTCTGGAGGCGAGCAGCTCGGGGGCTTGAGTCACCATCGGCGCCAACCTGCCTCCTAAGTAGGGGAGCGCGCTCCCGGAGGAGCAACACTTCGTCATCAAAGAAGAAAAACTCCTGGCCACGCCAGTGTAATGAACACATATTTCAGGTCATTCTGAACCTTTGCGCATCGCGCCAGCTTGTTTTGCGACTTCGGCAAACCTGTTATTACTATTTATTCTCGCTCGTATGATCCCTCCTGTGTATCTCACGAGCGGGGGCTAGCAGGGTGCCATGCCACGGGAGCATCCCGGCAGCGCCTAAAACCCAAGGATCCGAGCTCTGAACTTGCGGGTCAGCTCTCATGCATGTCAACTCCCAAGGAGCTCTGAACTCATGGGTCAGCTCCCGCGCACGTCAACTCACCAAGGATCACCAAAACCTTGGTGCCTGTTTCTCCTCGCGAGACACACATGAAGGAACCTACGAGCACCATAAGATTCTTTAGCTATCTATTGCTTGTGGGTATGCCTATTTCTCCAAGTGCAGGGAAACAGGCTCTCCAAGCCTCAGGCACCCTCTCCAAGGCAACAACGCCTCGCCAGGGAACCAACACCCTCTTCAGGGCGGAAACGCCTCGTCAAGCTAAGTACAAGAACTTGGTCAAATTTCCTCTTGCTGGTTTTTACCCCTCGAGTCTCTTTTCTCTCTCCCACGCCTCATGGGCTGCTTGCACGTCAAAGGGGAGCCCCAAGCATCGCGCTTCGCGGAGCTCTTACTTCTTGAGGCCTCACGCACCCCCCGGACTTGTGGAGCACTGACTCGCACATACCGAAGCGGCGGTGGTGTAGTGCTAAGAGAGGGTCCTAAGACATAGAGCGAAAAGGCATGAGGGGGAAGGGCAAAGGCTTCCCGAGGGACATTCACAAGCACACTCAAATATAACTTGATAAGTTTTTTACAAAGTTTACAATCAAAATGGCTAAGATAAATGTGCCCTCGGCACGTCCAGCTACAGGCAAGGAGCTTAGGCCGTCGCGCCTCCTGAGGTGCCTGCGCGATCCGCGGTGGTTTCCGCCTCTTCCGGGGCTTCCTCGTCGTCGCCTTCGATCACCACTTGGTCGAATTTCTTGGCGTACGCGATGGCGGCCTGCGTGGCGGTCTCCCGCGCCTTGTCGCTGATGGCGCGTGGTGGCGCCATCACGTCCTCAAGGTCAAGTGGGGGCTGGAGCCTCACGAGGTTGCTGAAGACGTTGGTGACGGCGACGACAAGGAGGTCGCGACTCTCCTCCACGACACGCTTGTCGAAGCTTTTCGCAACCCCTTCAAGCTTTCCGAGGAACTGCTCGAAGAAGTGCGAGTACGAGGTCTCGTCGTCGGTCGCCGCGGAGAAGGAGGGGACGTCGATCCTCAGGTCTCTCCCGACCGCACGCACGCGGCTGACCAAGCTCTGGAAGATGCTCCGGCGCTGGCGCGTCATGAGCCGGTCAACCTGGCGCTGGTCCCGTGCCTGCTCCGCCAGAGCCGCGGCAGGCCCCACCTGCTGCCGGAGATCATTCAGGTCTTTTTCCAGGGCGAAGGCGTTCCCCTCAGCGCGCGCCTGGGCTTCCCGAGAGACCTCGAGGCAAGAGGTCAACCTTTTCTCCTCCTGCTCAAGCTCCTTGACGCGCTTCTCGAGTTCCTTGCGCTTGGTCTTGAGGCGGTCCTCGTGTTTCGTGACCTTCTCGTCATACTCCTTGGAGAGGTTTTCACGAACGAGTTTGACCTTGAGGTCAGCCTCTTCTTGGAGCCTCTTATGCTCCGCCGCAAGGTTGGCCTCGTCGGTGGCCACCCGACCTTCACGCTCCTCCAGCTGTCCCTCGCGGGTGGCCTGGTCCTTCACGAGCAGCTGGATCTGCTCCTCGCGCCGCTGCAGCTCCTTCTCCTGGAGGGCGAGCTCTTCCTTGCGCCATTTCAGCTCGACCTCGCGAGGCGCCAGCTGCCCCTCGCGAGCGTCCAGTTGATCGCGGAGCTCATCCAGGCTGGCTTTGGCGGCCTCGGAGTCGGCGGCGAGTTTCTGCTTCGCGGCCGCCAGCTCGTCATGCTTGGAGGTGGTTTCCACCTCGAGCGCTTCCCTGGCGGCGTCGAGCTCCTCCATCACCTCCTGCGCTTCCCGCTTGACGCTGTCGCGGGTCTCTTTGGCGAAGCGGATCGCTTCCTCGCGAGCCGCCTTTGCCGACGCGTCCTGCCGGCGACACATCTCCACCCTCTCGCGGAGAAGAATCCAGGCGTCGCCAAGCCTTGCCCTTTCCTCCGCCAGGGCGTCTTCTTCCCTGGCGAGCTGCTCCTCCAGCCCGTCGAGCGCTCGCCGCGCCCGGTTGAGGACGATTCGGCGATGGGCTGCTCGACGATGTGGCGCTTGCAGCGCCAAGGAGACTCCCACGCTGCTGCTAGGTGCAGTTCCCTCGACGCTTGTCGAGGCGCCAAGGGCATCCTGCCCCGAACTTGTAGCGGCCCCCGCCGCGGCGTGGGGGCTTGTGGGGGCGTCTCCCTCGCCGCCCGTACCGAGATCCCTCAGGGGGCTGGGCATCTCCTCGCCCCTGGCCCCGTCGCTCGGGGGCTCCAGAGGTGTCTCTGCCTCCTGCTCCACAGGGGCGCCTCCGGCCCCCTCTGCAACGGCCGCGTCCGCCGCGGCCCCGGGCGCGTCAGCCCTTCTCGAGGCCTCCTCCTTTGGAGGCGGCTCCGCGACGATGTCCTCATCCACATTTTCCTCCTCCGTCTCCTGCTGGACTGGAGGAGTCGCCGCCCTGGTTGGCGATGGCGCCGCCTCTGCGGTCTCCTCCTCCACGCGGTGCTCCGCCGCTGGAGGAGTCGCCACCCGAATCGGCGACGCCACGCTCTCCTCGGCCACCACCGTCCCCGCGCGGTGCTCGACCGCGGGAGGAACACCTGCCTGCTGCGGCTCGCCGGCCGCAGGCGTCTCCGTGGCGGCGCTGGTGGTCCCTCCAGCCCCGCCGAGCCGCCGCCTCTTTGGCTCCGCGGGCTGCCTGAAAGGAAGACAAGTCAAAAATCCTTCAAAGGGGGGAATTCTCAAAGTGAAATATTGAAGGAGAAAGAGAAGTCGAGGGCTTACTTGCCGGCCATTACCCACACCCTCTTCTTCGCCTTGGGAGGCTGGGTGAGGCTTGCTTCGGCCTCCTCCCGGGCCGCCCCTGTCTCCGCGCGAGGGATGCCTCCCGCGGTTGCGGCCCTCCTGTCGTGGACGGCCTTGGAGCGGGGCTCGCAACGCCCTCTTCCGCCGCCGCTCGTCTCCTCCTCCTCCTCGGCGCGCTGGGAGCGGACGATGCGGAAGGCGTCCTC
The DNA here is from genome assembly GCA_012064385.1 of Puccinellia tenuiflora. NCBI lineage: Eukaryota > Viridiplantae > Streptophyta > Magnoliopsida > Poales > Poaceae > Puccinellia > Puccinellia tenuiflora. Next base: position 48,147 of record QRDG01001389.1, read on the forward strand.
CTCGTCGCCGAAGGAAAGCACCTGGAGGTCCACCTCGGCGTGGGCGCTCCTCGAGGAGCCGGCGCCCTCGCCGACGGGGTCAGCGCCCCTCGAGGCCTCGTCCTCGCCAAGGGGGTCCTCGCTTCTCGAGGCCTCCTCCTCGGCGGACTCGGCCTCCTCAGCCTCAGGGGCCTCATCCACGTACTCCGGCTCCGCCGCCCACGGGTTAGGGCGAGGCCCACTGTGCCCCGCGGGCACGATTCCCCACTCGTCGAACGTGGGCATGTGCGAGCGCTGCTCCTCTATGCTCTCCTCGGCGAAGACAATGAGCGTCTTGGCCGCCTCCTTCTTGGCGGACGGGATCTCCGGCGATGTGAAGAGAACGCTCATAATCTGGCGGAGCACATCAGGCTCGAAGCCGTCCCTGCTTAGCCGCATGGCGTCGTCCTTGCCGTCGTATCGCCACACACCGCGGCGTGCTGTTGGAGGGGAGCGATGCGGCGCCTGGTGAAGTCCTTCGCCACCATCTGGCCGGTGACCCCTGCCTCGCGGATGAGACGGATGTACTCGTACACTGCGTCAAGCTTCGAGCCCCTGAAGTCCGCGCTCGCCCAGCGCGCCCACTTCCTCGGCGGCCCCTCGGGCACCTCCAGGAGAGGGTGTGTGGCCTTGGCGTCGACGAAGAGCCACTTCTCGCGGAACTTGTCCACCTTTTCGTCACCTTGGTGACGGCGTCCTCGCCGCACCAGGCGATGGGGATGTAGTTGTCGCTCCGGGCGTCGGCGATGCGGAAGGAGACGCATCCAGCCGCTCGCCCTTGGCGGAGTTCCGAAGAGAATAGAAGCTGCGGAAGAGCGCCACCGAGGGGCGGATGCCGACGTAGGCCTCGCAGAAGTGGGCGAAGATGGCAGGATGAGGATGGAGTTGGGATGAAGATGAAGAAGTTGGATCTGGTACGTCTCCAAGATCGCCAGGAGGAAATCAGAGAATGGTGGTACCAGGCCGGCGTAGAGAGTATGAAGGAAGATGGGGTAGAAGGTGTCGGTGAGCCTGCTACCGGCCGGCCTCAGTTCGGTGGCGCCGTGCTCGTTGGTTTTCGCCGCCGCCAGGTGGCGCACCGTCGCTATCGTCGCCGCGGTGACACGCGTCCGCGGCAGTGCTCCCTCGAGAGCAGCGGGCGCCATCGCCGCGGACGTGCCCGCCCGCGCCACGCCGCTGACGAGCTCGCCTGCGCGGTGGCCTTGCCCTTCAAGTCGGTGGCTGCTTTCTTGGGCGCCATTGGTCGCCGGAGAAGAAGAGTACTCTGGAGATTGGAGCTCTCTGGAGAGATTGGAGGCGTGGGGAGAAGTGTGCGGAGGAGTTACGGGAGAAGTAATGGGCGCCGCCTGCGCGCCCAGGCTTTATTGACCAGCACTCGAGTCGTGGCGGGCCCCACCACGTCGCCCGTTGGAGCCGAGGAGGTCGTGGCCGCGGGCGCAACCCGCTGCGTGACACGTGTCGCGGCCCTGTCAGGCATCTTTGGCCCCTCGACGCTTCGCCTTCGTCATGGGCCTCGGCGTGCCCATCGCGGGCCCGGGGGCTACTGTCGGCACAGTGGAAACCAGGGTACCACGGGCCGGCCTGCCAGGGCCCACAAGATTCTTTGGATGATTTTCGCTAAGGACCAGGCTCTCCAAGCCTGGCGAGCTTCGCGAGGTTTTCTCCCCTCGCGAAGGGTTTTTCTCCTCGCCAAGGGTTCTTTCCCTCGGCGAGGTCGCTCCTCGACAAGGCGTCTCCGACGCCGCCCGCAATTCTGCAAGGACCAAGCTGAAGGGCTTGGCGAGGCTTTTCGCCTCGCGAAGCGCTTTCTTCGTGAAGCCATCTCTGCCCCCGCGGCAGAGCGCACATGGGCTCTGCGCCATGTGCAGAGATGACGCGCGTGCCTACGCGCGATGACGACAACGCCGCAGTTGCCGTTTCCATGTATAAAGCAGTCAACAAAGCGGAGCCAAGCAAAGCGGACAACGAGTATTGCCTCTTTGGTGACAAGGGAACAGTCTGCAGCTACGCTCCAAGGACGACGTCACCGTGGGTCACCTCCCACCTCGGCAAGCGCCAGCCCGCTGTCCAGCTGGTCGGTGCCCCTTTTCAGCTTTGGTGACGCCGTTCCCCTGCCGTGGACCGCGTCCACGAGCTTTACCTTTATGGTAGACCTCACCTTTACGGTGCACCGCGCCTCCTCCTTCGTCGCCATGTGGTAGCCCTTCCCGCCCAAATGTTTGGGCAGAAGAGGCCCAGGGCGCCTATAAAAGGAGGAGGAGCACGCCCAAGCAAGGGTTCGATTCCTGGTTCGATCTGGTTCGGTTATCTTGGTGGTGCAGCTCTAGCAAACCCTAACCCTAGATCTGAAGATCAGCAAGTAGCCATTGTTAGCCACCTAGAGCTCGACAAGCTCTCCTTGTACTGTAAACTCTCCAAGCAGTGCAATACATAGAAGCAGGACGTAGGGGTTTTACCTCCACAAGAGGGCCCTGAACCTGGGTAATACCTTGTGTCAATCTCTGCAGTGTCGTCCGCAGCGAGCCTGACGAGCACCGTCGCCGGAGCACGTTGTGGATTGTTTGACTCCGTGTTCAGCCCCTTACACGATACCTTGGAGACACCCCTAGTTCCTCGG